>OX463845.1:18997541-19097541 GCA_949825065.1 Odontocerum albicorne
ATATATATATATATATATATATATATATATATATATATATATATATATATATATATATATATATATATATATATATATATATATATATATATATATATATATATATATATATATATATATATATATATATATATATATATATATATATATATATATATATATATATATATATATATATATATATATATATATATATATATATATATATATATATATATATATATATATATATATATATATATATATATATATATATATATATATATATATTCGTATCATTCGTATCAATATATATTCGTATCATGTCACAATCAACAAAGTATACCAAAAACATAAAACCACTTGAACTGTTCCTTTAATATTTTATACAGCTCGAATATGAATACAAAGCGAGAATAAATTTATCGTTTTGGTAAAATGACCTATGGAAGTAATTACTCTACAGCAGATGTGAAATATTAGAGGGCAACAAACCCACAAAAATGAGCAACGTACAACTAATGAATTAAACTGAAACATATAACACGGTCTTCTCTAATATAAAGCAGTTCATTAAACCCTTTCGTTCATCGTTCCGGTTTTTTTTTTGACATTTTTTATGAAAAGAAAATTGGATATAATTTCGGCCGCCGTTTTTGATGAAGTTATTAATTAATTAAAATCCCGAAAATGAAAAACAACCTCGTGAAAATGTTTAATGATTCTTCATAAACTAGTGTATTTCTTCTGTTATCAGAATCATTAATTTTACTGCATAATTATTAAACCTCCGTGGCCAAGTTGATAAGACGCCTGTCTCCCAGCCCGGAGGTTGCTGGTTTAAATCCCACTGAAACCCAGCTTTTTTTCAAAAAGGATTCCTGTAAGGTTTTCCCTTAAGGCCTTTTTGATATCTTTCTGGATGGCTGGAAGAGATTGCCACATAGATATAAACCCACAAGGTTGTACTGTATACAACGAAAGTATAATACAATAATACTATACAATTGAATTAATTTATACTTTGCAAATTAAGTTTTGATATTTTGTAATAATAATGAAGGATTTTAAGATAGCTGAGATTTAATTTTAAAATGTTTCGTGATCTTTATAGCTGGATAATGAAATACTAGGTAGCCAAAAATACATTATCGCCAGCGAAAGAAGTCCGAGAGCCGCAACAGACTTAAGGAAGTTCTTGACATCCAAATGACCATGTAAAATTGTGAAATTGCAACTTTACAACGCTACGACCAGACCAGTAATAACATATGGTGCCGAGTCATAGACTACGAGTTTTCAATAACAGTGCTAGTTTCTCTTGTTTGGGAATAGTTATTAAAACATTTACAGCGTTCATTCATATAATGTACCAATTAAGTATTAAGTGATTGAATCATTCATTTTATTTGAAAATATAAACAAGTCATCAACACTAATTGAAAGCAAAAAACAGGATAAATTTTCAATTACAAGTTTATGAATAACGAATGAATAATTTTCCATAATGCTTGAAGAGAGTTGGAAAGCAAAAAAACAAAACAAAACAAAAACGCTTCGTTATTAAAAAAATATATCATCAGTATGTCCATTTTTATTACACCAAGCCTCGGTGTGGTTCTCATTCCTTAATGTTTTGGCCAATACTTTCCATAATTTTCTTCACTCGAAATGTTCCCATCCCATCAATATACCATATATCTGATTACTTTTTTTAACTCGTCGTCGTAACCAACCAAAGCGAGTATTTTTTAATCCTAATGTTGAACCCAAAATTCTGTGTTTTGAGAAATTAAAATATTAATTGAAACGTCTATTGTGCTATCACCCGATTGACATGCACATGAAATTTTTTGTCATCTTGTTGTATGGCGTGAAAATTTAGACACTACAAGCTAAGAAAAAAAGATAGAGGTTCTTGAAATTTTATGCTCCTTCAAGTGATGGATAGCTTGTTCGGAGTTTCGGTCCGATGGTAGGACACCTTACTCCTTCATTTAACGAAGAATGCTTCGACTGCCATTGCAGCCCATGGTCTAAACACTAAAAACCCGTGTCTGTACTGCAGGAGAATAAACAATCATTGCGAATAAATTTTGAAAGCGTGAAGTTATTTATTTTTCTGGAAACTGTGCCGGGAAAAAGAGGAAAAGATCGTTTAGCAATGAGGTAGAGTGGCCAAATCAAGAAACAGTGTTAAGCAGACGAGGAATATAAAAACATGGATAAGAACTGTTCAGAGTCATACAGTTGATTTTTAACCATGAAGAAGGCGACCAAATTGCAGAAAAAATATTTTTTTATTGTTTTTGTAATGTAACAAATGTTTTTGTAATGTTATGCATATGGCATGCACGTGCTGGTGGAGTGAAGTGCATGCAAGAAGCTGGCGGCTACGCGAACAGCTGATACAGCGGGCGAACCGCTGGCGGCACGACCTCCATTTCTGATTTGCGGTTACCAAAAAAAACAATTTTGTTAAGAGGTTATCGTGTATTAGCAATTATTTTTACATCTGTGTGCAAGATTTTCGAGATAAGATCGAACCAAAATTAATATTCGTATTATTTAAGAATAAATAAAGGAAAAGAATAATTATGTTTGTATTCGTTCATAATACATCTATAAATTGAAATTACTTTATTTTATTTTCATGTTCAATGTAAATGTCAATTTGTTCCAATAAAAATGTAACCCATTTATGATGGTCGTCGCTATGTGATAAAATTTATTTTACAATTAATAAGGAATTCGAACTGATATAATTATGTGTAGGCAATAATTGTGAAGTAAGCTTAATATTGTTGATGAGGGGTTTATCATTAGATTGATTGAAAAAGATTGCTCAGATGGCAATATGGCCTTGTAATTGTATTAAATCCACTAAAGGTGTCGTTGCACAAAAAGTCGTTTGTTTTTTCCATAACATATTGAATAGGTTGACCAGAATATAATTTAGTATTTTTAGATCAAACTTAGACACGAAATTGTCCCGAATACTCATGTACAGTAGTTTTCGATATTTTCTCGGTGATCTCTCGTTTTGTAGAACGCTGGTTATTCTCGATCAAAACCTTAATTGGACCGTAATCAGAGACAATCGGTCTCCCAAAGCAGACACTATTTTCGAGTGACGTATAACCATTTCGGAATTGTTAAACCACATTTTTGACACACACGATCGCTTACTGCATAATCGCTGTTCACTGTACAGGTATATATTTTTTTATTTATTTAGCTTTTTTTTCATTGCGATCGTAAAAAGCATCGAACACTAAAAAAACAACTCAAATCTTTCTATTTTAAAATTACGTCAAAAACTTGCTTTTCAATTTGGGTGATCAATGTCTGACAAAATACGCTTAACTTACAATTTTAATAATAATATAGATTTAGCATTTTAAAATGGAGTTAGTAAAGAAAATTTTGTCTTAACGACATATATCCGAGAACTATTTTCTGAACAACTAATATTTTGTTTCTATATTAATGCAGACCCGGACTTATTTTATCTCTAAGAACCGTGAGATTCAAATGTAAACCATAATTAATTTATTGTAAAAAATTAATGGATTGTTTTAGACAAAATAATATTTTGAGATAAATGACAATCGTTAAATAATGAAATTGATCACCAAGTCTTTGGCGAAAATCCAATTGGAATGTTTTATAAAGGAATGTTTAAACTGAGGGAATCAGATTGTACCTGTATACTCGTATGAATGAAAATTAAGTAGTCGAAAAAATTAGAGAAGTTGTCGAGAAGAATTAAATGTTGAAAGCTTTGACAATTTATCATATCTACATCTTCCAAAAAAATATACGAGTATATATAATGGTATGATATGATTATCATAAAATTTACTATTTTGTGTCAATTTATTGGCAAACTATGCAACAAGCCCGCCTTTTCGCGATTTCTCAAAAATCTCCTGTCCATTGTATTGTGTTACCCTTCATTGCATACAATACAACCTGGTGGGTTCAATTTAATATGGCAATCTCTCTCAACCTGCTAGAATAGTGTTGAAAATGTTTTGAGTGAAAATCAGACTAGAGCTCTTTTTGTTGTGTACCACTGGGAATCGAACCCGGTACACTTGGGCTGGAAGATAAACTTCATAGAAAGTAGGCTACGAAAGCCGTATATTGTCGTTAACTGTCAAGTAATACAAGTTTATACAAACATCCACCCAGCGTGCCCTTCCTAGGTTTAGAATACCGTTCAAGTACAAGTACGAGTACCACCATCCGAGTCAATGCTCGTATATCTAACCTGTATCCGTTACTCTGGTTATATTCCAGAAATTAGTATGTATGGTATATGTTTATCATATTGAATTTCAAAACGTTTAAATTTGACATTTAAACTGATTCAACGATCCTCTCATAATTTTTATCCAAATCATAATAAACATAGTAAAAATTTTAATACATTTTATTTAAAACTTTTATTTGACATTAAAATACTTTGTTTTCTTGCACCTACTGCATAAACAGTCAAAAATGATATATTACCTCGACCAAACTTGTTTTCTTTGTATTTTCTCTCTTAGCACTGCATTATGAACAACGAGTGTCTTGGTTCAATTACATTTCCATACAAGCATTTTTGAGTATACTATTTTTCAATGTAACTTAAAACAAAGAAAATAAAAATACGAGGTATATCAACGTCAATTTCGCCCACGATTCTTGTTTGAAACTTGTTTAGGTAAGTTAATTCTGCCTGATTAGTCTGGCTGTTAATTCATTTCCTTGTTCAGCGAGTATTGAAATAATATCGCACCATTAATACAAAACTATCACATGTCCATTTTTTTATAAAATGCTTAATTAATATATGTGATCTTTTAATTGATTTATTATTAATTTACGGTGACATCCGTGGTCTCGGTGGCCTAGTTGCTTAGTCCCTTATCTTCGAATTCGATTTCCGATGGTACCCAAAAAATTAAAAATAAATACTCAGTTAAGTCAGCTGGTGCTACACAAATCCTAATGTTGTTTTCTTTTCAAGTATAGTAGCATTCTCAAAACGAACATTGACGAACTGCGAGTAATAGATGATGAAGAATATCTAGGGAGAAGAAGGCTGATTCATCTTATCTCTAAAAACTTGTACTTGATTAATCAATGTTGAGTTTAAATAGACAAACGTATACTTTTAGGATGCAATTCCTCCTTTGTTGTTTGATTAGGGCTTCTTACCCTTGTCTGTTAACCGTATTTTTCTTGCGATTTTGTGATACATTATCCACTTTTCATCAGAGTACATCAGAAGTACATATGTTTATTCGCTGCTGGTAATTGGCTCCCGATAGCTCATATGGTACCCATTTTCCAAGCTTGGATATCTTCCTTATCTCCTTAAGGTGGCGAAATACTGTTCCATAAGTTGAATTAAGCCTTTCTGCATTCTGATCCATCATTAGTTTTGGCTCTAAATCCACAAGACTCTTTAGATCGTCGTTGTCAAAATTAACAGGACGCCCTGACCGGGGCCCATCATTAAGACCGATTTTTCCATATTTAAATCTTTGAAATCATTTTTGGACAGTCCTTACCGTTCTTATCATAAACAATGTTTATTTTTTATTGCTGCGGAACTTGCACTTATACTATTTAAATATTAAAAATATAGAACACGCCTTTTGTACTGATTATCGATATTCATTTTCTAGGGGCTCTTATTTACGCCTTATGATTACAAAAATCAATGATAAACTAACCACTTGAGTGTACGTTTCAAAACAGGATATGACTTGTTTGGAAGTGTATTATTCTACAAGATCAGTCATGGTGAATACATATGACTTCAATGCGCACGAACTTTTGGGCTGGCCTTATAATAGTGTTACTATAGTTCATAGACGACTTATCATATTTAAAATAAAATATTTACTTACCATTTCTAAAAAATTTGTCCGAAATCCGAAAGCGTGTGAATATAACATTTTTTATAAAATTTAATTTTTTCTTCGTCATTCTTAAATAATTTTATTTTACTCGAAATGAATAAACTCGTATTTCCATATGTTTAAACCAAAACACTCAACTTTTTTTAATACCGTTTTTTTGGACTTAAGACCATTTTGTTTTGAAGGTGTGCTGTATTGTACTCCAATAAAGAAACGAGATATTTTTAATCTTTGCTGGTTGATTTAATACATTTCCAATCCTTATTCAAATAAAATTATAATATATTTATGATATTGTTACGCGTGTACTAAACAATGTCTTAAAACAATTACACAATATTTTAACAGTTCAACTAAAGTAATATCATAAAGCAAAATAATTGCGCTTCATTTGAATTTACAAAATATAACTTTCAAAAGCTACTTTATGCATTTATGGGGAAATAGGTCTGATGGTGAAACTAAAACCAGGAAAGCAATGATGAATTTCAGCTCTACGATCCACCACACCAGTGACACTAGCTCCGTACCTTAATTAGTAAGACGTATGTTTCCCAACTACAGGTTCAATTAGATTCGAAAAAAAAAGGTTTTATACTGTTTCCATTTAGGTCTCATCAACATGATTTTGATTGGTTGAAAAAGATTACCACAAGACAATAAACCCACCGGACTGTACAGTACACAACGATATAAATACACAATACAATGTTACATATAATGTACAGTTTTTGTTATATTATATACATTTCGTGCTAAATCCAATAATAAACAGTTACTTGGGGTTATATAAATCAATAAGACATTTACAGGAGTGGCTGTCTCCGGTTAGTCCAAGTAAAATTATGGCGGTGGCTTAAAAATATTTCATGAAGAATTTTTGTTTTACCTTTTAAATTACCGAAAATGGTGGAAAAAATAAGATTCAGAAGTATGAAACGTTGATTCAATTCCCAATCAAGTAAAGCCTTAGTTTGATTAAAACACCATAGAGGTAGATTTTTAATATATGTGTTTTTTTATTATTTTTACAATGAAATATACAAAGCGCTTATCTGCCTTAATAGTTCAAAATCAGATAAGTTTCTCAAAACAAAACAAAAAATACTTAGAAACATATAGACCAGTATAAAAAATATATAAAAATCAAACAAAAAAATACATTTAAATTAGAAACATTAATTTAGTAAGAATCATTCTGATAATTATACACAATATAACATTCACAAATCCACAAAAAATAACGAAAAATGAACTGATTGCTCACTAAGTGGCGTTAATAAATAATGGTATATTATTACATATATTTATTGTATACAAGGAAACAAATTAAAAACCGCTTAAATCCTCCTCCTTCGTTGATACTAAATGCTCACTTTAAAACGTCATATCTTCAACTTAATTAAAATTAATTTCAACGTTAAGGAAAAAAACTCTACAAAAAAAAAGTAATACCTCGATCTAATGCACCTAAACTACTCTAGTCGAAGGTCTTCTCACATCGTACTTTTTAAGCCGTGTCCACGAGAGATCATCTCTACTATATTTTAACATGACATTAATATATTTAATTTTCCAGCACTTTTTCAAAGCTGGAGTGATTCCATTTCCCTGAATTGCATCACCATGATTCCATAAAGACTTCGTACCTGTATCGATTTTACCAATCTTCTCTAAATGAATAGTAGTTCACACAACTGAATTGTCACCTCGTCAAATAAAACGTTAATAACACTATGTCTCCTGGACTTAAGGAACACCTTTTACACTCTTTGCACGCATGTCAATTTTTTAATTGCCGGTCATTGATTGATTCACGATTTATTTTTTAAAAAAGGCAACAATCTTGCAAATATCAGATTTAAATCTCTAACTGAACTAAACGCTCTGCAGATGTTCCTTAAGATTCTATTCTTTCATCATTTCTATTTTCTTTATTCATCAACGTAATTACATCGATTTCCTTATCACCGCTCAGATTACCTGCAAATACTCGTATGTATCCAGTTTGATCATTTTTTTATTTCACACGGCATCAAGCATATGAAATACTAATCTTCAGTTCATTTTTAAATGAATTAAGGACATATAAATTCAAAGAAATCTCAAAAAATCCTTATCGGCAGCCCTCATTTTTTTTAGAAATTGTAACGTTTGTATCCTTCAATCAATAATATCATATGGCGCCACAATTAAATTGTAACGTTCGTATCCTTCATTCAATAATATCATATGGCGCCACAATTAAATTGTAACGTTTGTATCCTTCAATCAATAATATCATATGGCGCCACAATTAAATTGTAACGTTTGTATCCTTCAATCAATAATATCATATGGCGCCACAATTAAATTGAGTATAACAGTTAAGATTCTGGGAATCAAATTCGATACTTATAACGGGAACAGTTAAGTAAGGTAAGCCGTAGGATATTCTTCGCCTCCACGCTGTTGTCGCGATATTAGCCCACTAAAACCAAAATCTTATTTGCGCTGTCTCCGCTTTTACCAATTTTTGATTATGCGGACGTGTGTTATTTGGATGTTATGGAGGTTCAGTTGAGGAAACTTCGAATATTGTAAAATGTTGTGTACTCTAAATAATCAACCAAACCTAACCTTTACACTATCAACACTATCAACCAAATAAAATACAATCACATCACACCATACTAAACATCACTCCACTGGTTAAATATGACAAACCGTCAAATTTTTCACGTATTGTCCATTCTATTTAATTTCCTTAACAGTCCCGCCGCTCCCACACATATTTTCAAAAATGTTCACCGACTCTTCGATCACGGACTAGCGCTACGCTCAAGCAGAGATTACATTTCGGCTTATTCAATTCGCCACTCATCATTTTTCACATTGTCGTTCATTTTTCATGCCGTTAAAATTTAAATTCAGCTACTATAAGACTCGCGCTATCGTTGATATGCTCTGAAAAATAAATTAAATAACATAAGACATTCCTTCAGTGACGTATCGTGTTTTTCTTGGCTTATCATCCTTTTTCCCAATCTCTCTTTCCGTCTCTTGACGATAGATGTTGTTAAATTAAATGTATTTGAGTTTTAAATAATTTTTTAATCGTATTTGTTCTACATCAACAATCTAAATTCTTCACCTTTCGTAAATACTATATGTATGGTTCGTCGGGAGATAATTTTACTTGATAATAAATCTACCATATTGTTCGCATTAGAATAAAGTACAATATTAAATTGTTTCAACTCAATATAAGCTGCGAAGCCAAATGGAAATTTAATCATTAATTTAATTTTTTTGTACCAAACTGTGGAATTAACTTAGGAGATTAAAAATATTATATCCCACCTGATGATAGCTTGACAGGATGAATTAATCAATTTGAAATAAAATGACAATTTATTTTTATATAATATTTTATAGGTCAACACTCTTTCTATTAAGCACCCTTGTTTAACGAAAAATTTACTATAAGTATCGATTAATGATTGATGAATAGACTGCATTGTGCATTGAAGTTCAAGTTTCGAGAGAACACCAGGTACCAGGTGCCAGGTGCAAATACGTAACTATTCTGTGACAGGGCGAATGTACGAGTAATATCACCCAGTCGTGATCATTACTCACTAATCACATTAATAAATATTAGCAGGGATGACGTCAATATATCCGACAATATAATTCAGTCAACGTCCAGACATTTCACTGTAGTCATATGCGCTATTGTACTTATATATAGAATATACATAATTTTGCTTATATAATTTTCGTAATTTACTTCTAACATCAAAGTTACTTGTCTAGAAAAAAATTTACTAAATATGGTTTGAGTTTTTTAATTGATAAAAAATCAATAAAATTCATTTCCACAATATGCTAATGAAAGTTAGTCCATCTTTAAGAAACCCTATACGTTCCGCTACAAACTCACGATTGTCATAAAACGCCTCCATCCAAGTTCACCTACAACCCGGCACTCCACGTTCTCTCACGTTAGGCTGATATCTCGAATTTCCCTATCATAACACTGGTGGAAGATGGACGTTTGATTTCTCGAGTCCATTGCGAACGTAGTTTTTGACGAGCTTCTCGTGCCAGGAGGCATCATCAAGACGTTACTCAACCACCTTCAGGACTAACTCTTATTGTGACGCTTATAGGCTACTACTGCGTTTGATGACGAACCATCTCATTTATCATGCGTTTGTGGCACCCATCATACTCCTAAGGCATCCGTTCTCAAAACAGAGAAGTTTTCTATCTTGGATCTTGATAACATGTCAAGATCCAGCAAAATATACAGCATAAGACGCCAAACAACCGAAATTTTGTCTTCAAACTAAACTCAGAAAATCTGTTCTAATAGACAGCTCATTTCCGAGAACCCATTTTCAGTAATAGTGGCACCAAAATACTTTTTTTTTTAACTATGTTGACAGAGACACCATTTATGCGCTGGTGTCTTTACTAGAAGATGAGTTGCTCCACGTCAGCTGTCTTCTCTGAATTTATACATAGGCCAAGAAAGAGAGTTATCTGATAAGCTGTAAATCATCTGCAATTGCTACTTTCTAACAAGGCGACATCATCAGTATACTCGAGGTAACTCAGCTCCCTCACAATTCCACAAGTTGCCAACCTTTGCAGCATTGGGAGGCCCCTCATGCCTTCAAAAGTTGATTTATTATAAAATATCTCAAATTATTTAAATTACGGTGATAACCACCATCTGAATAGCAAGGTAGGGGCTAATAGATGTTTTTCATTGATTGATTTAAACACTTTGCTTATAAAATATGTACCAATCAGCAAGAACACCCGAAGGCAATACCACAAGGCTTTTTGACTGTTATGTGGATTATTGTTATAAGCTTATTAGATTTTCTCAGAAATAAAATATTTTCTATTGAATTAAAAGTCTACTGAATTGAAACAGTCTACTGTAGATATAAAAACGTTAAAAAATATATCTGATCTAAGAGTACTTATTCATTGTGTTCCAAAGTGGAATTTTATTCCAGTTACACTTGCATCCGCCAATAATCCTGATAATGTATTTATTCCTGCCACACTTGCACCCGCCAATAATACTGATTATGTATTTAAATGATAAATATAAAACGAATTAATGTTTTAAATCAATGTGATTTAAGCTTATATTTTTCTTATAACTAAACAATAATTTACGAAAATATCTTTAAGATAAATCGAACAAAAAATTATACTCAATATTAATGAATCTTACTTATCACAATACACGTTAAATTTGTGTTAGTATATGACCACCCGGCAAATTGATCTAGATTTGAAGAGTACGCATTTGCAACTTCGAGGTCTACCAGACGGCAATGTTTTCAATATGCAAAGTGCTCTGCCTACTTTTTAATTACCAGTTCACAATGAACGCCTCGTGCACCTTTTAGCTCACCTTCAAAAATATATTTACATTAGTACTGAGGAATATAAATCACATTTCAAAAACTTTACAAATAAATTTACTTATTGGCCTTTTGACCGTAGGAAGTAAAAACCAACTAATAATATATTTTGTATTTGCTACAGTACCATATTTCTAGAAGAATATCGTTATGGCAATAAAACATGATTTTACAATGAGGATGGTAATCTAAGTTAATTTATTTGCCAATTCATAAAATGTTTTGGCTTTTACTTTGTGGAACTCCATAGAATACCATGTAGCAGATATTGGTGTAATTGGTGCAATAAAAAAGTTATTAATTGTTTAATATTTTATGGTTTATTTGTACTTCAAATATCGAAAGAACTTGCTTTGACGTAGAAAATGCTACAAAATATTGTATTGAATATAATGCAATACCACTTTCATTGAAGCTGGTGGGCTTATTGCCTTCGGTTAATCCCTTTAACCAATCAGAAAAATATTAAAGAGACTTGAAGTGAAAACCAGCTTTGAAGCCTCTAAAAAATCAGAGTTCCCACGGGATTTTAATCCACCGTCCGGAGTTGGAAGATATGCGTCTTATCAACTTTGCCACGATAGGCTTAAAATAAAATGTAGTACCAATTATAATTAGAATAAATATATAATAAAGTAATACTATGGGATTAAATACGGTTGTGTAAACATATATCATGAACTGGTTACTACCTACGAGTATATCATAAATTTATCATGATTTAACTATTGTAATTTATCCAAAAAATCTAAAACACTCATTTGGTTAAAAAAATTACCATTATCTTAATTCTGTGTGTTTCATCAACAACTCAAAGATGGCGTATGTGGCCTGGTTGATAAGACATTTGTCTTCCAAACCCGAGGTTTGCGGTTTCGATTCCTGTTGCTACTTAGATTTAAATAACGGGAAATCGGCTCTTTTTTTTTCATTTGAGACTTATTTAACACCTTTCTGGTTAGTTGGAAGAGATTATTACGTGGCGATAAACCCACCGTAATATTGTATGCAAAGAAAGTAAGGCATGCCTTGGCTACTACCATACTCAACACGCGATCTAACGACCTCCAGCATCTCACACTTAGTGTGATCGTTTTAGGATGTTTAGCTTTTGTTTCCTTAATAATTTTAAAAGGTAAAACATGTTGCTTTTCCTGATTCCCTGTGGTAAATAATATAACGCTTTATTTCCCCGCCATATTGGTAAAAATAGTTTTGCATCGAAAGCAACTTCTACAACACTCCTTTGTTCTTCCTCAACAATCTTCTGTCTTGTTTAACTTTAGACATAATATTTCATTTGCTATTTTATTCAATCAAATTTTTTTTATTGTTTCAATGTTCCTTTCTAAGGGGGATATACATCAGACACATTTGAAATATTCAAATTTTTAAAATGTTTTTCAGTAAATTCTTTAGAAAAAAAAATTGATGTATCACATAGGAAAAACGGTAATAAATCATTTTATATATTGTATTTTTTATATGTACAGTGAAGGTATATCTCGAAAAAAAAAACGAAAATTAGTCAATGTGCTTCGTACATTCAGTTCAGTAACTGTTGTAAATATTATATATATTATACAACAGTTACTCAACTGAAATTAATCCAAAAATGTAATTGTGTTTACTATACAAACAACAATATCGAACATTGCGGAAATCAATCAAACAACATTTACATTGGCTCACGCATTTGCAAAAAATAATAAAGTTGACGAAACACTGCTGATTTCTGCATCATGTTTTATTGTTATTAATAAAAAAAACTGTTTATAAGGACATATTTATATTGTTTATGTAATGGCAATATTTCGTCAGATAAAAAAAACAATAATATGTTATATTTCAAGATGAAGTGAAAATATAGAAAACAAAAAACTCGAGTTAATGTTTCAAATTAATAGGTCTTTCCCGCGGATTAAAGCTGATTCTGAAAAAGTTCACATGAATTAAGGTCCTCGTGTTTCTTAATTTTTTATTTAGTTTTTTAATTCTTATAAACTAAAATGAAAATGATCAAATTTAAAGTTCTTCTTAATGTATTGTATTACATTTTCGTTGTATACAGAATAACCTGGAGGGTTTATTATCACGAGCTTACAATTTACAAAAAATGCGTTAAAGAGGCCTGAAGGGAAAAACAGACGGGTAACCTTTTTAAAAAATTCAACAGGACCATGGAGGTTGAAGAAAAACGAGGCATTGCCAAATTAATCAATTCCGAAAAAGAGAAAATTGAAAAGCCTTTATAATAGGAGAGTATGCATGTTAAAGTATATATACATATACATGGCAAAAGTAAACTACATATACGAATATGTGTGATATGACAAAATTAAGTGGAGATCTATTCTCTTTGCATATCCCAACATGGCGTGATGGTGATGATAATGAATATGTATTAGTTGAACTCCTCACGTCTTTATAAATTATCAAGAAAATGCATTTGATGACGTGTAAATGGCTGAGGTGGACAGATGTTACTTTGACAGCTGTGAATTCGATTCCTAGACAAAATATCCGCAGCAGCGCGTCGAGACAAGGAAAAACACATAAAAAAATCGAAGTTCGTACTCAAAGAACTACTTTTAACTTTCAATCATTTTCCCAAGAATCGCAAAATCATAACAATAATAATAACGAAAATAGGTATGATCCCATTGATTTAAAAAAAAATGATAAAAACACTTTAGAAAGAAAATCCTTTCGAATTATTTGCATTTTTAAAAACTTCGCAAATATTTTTAATAGCTTCTACCCTGTATGAGAAAAATTGTCATAACTCGTTAATAAAACACATATTATTAGCCTTTTACTCTCCTTTATCATAATGTCAGGGTTTTTTAATAAATAATTTATTATAAATGTCAAAAAAACTGTATATTACATTTTTACAAAAGAAGTCACAAAGTGACAATAATGTTTTTCAATAACAGATAATTACTGGTAGATTTTTTACAAAAATAAGGACTAATTCTACATTTTTATCTTCTCCATACATTATTCATGAATATCGAGACACATCTCCAGTTAAGTTGATTCTGGGACCTCTCAAGAACTGTTTTTCCAGTTCAGATGAAATCTGTCCTCTCACGGACCCTTTTATATCGCTTCTTAACCTCCTTGGCCTTTCCACTGGATGTCTTCATCCGAGCCGCAACCTTAAAAATAATTTCGTAATTTGGTCATCTGATATTTTCAACATATGCTCCAACCTAGTCAACTTGGATTTTTGCAATCAATTTTAAACTAAAATATTAATTTTTACATCCGTATAATGGTCAATTCTAACATACTCGTATGTGCATGAAGATTGATTTTTCAGCGAAAGGGTACAGTAAAGAATACAAACTGCTACTGCCTACCTCTATGGCCTATTTGGTAAGATACTTTCTTCTGCTCCGGAGATTGAGGGTTCGGTTCCCGATCATACTCTATTGTTTAAACGGTAACATTCTGGTTTTCACTTCAGGGATCTTTAACATATTTCTCGTTGATTGAAAAACATTGCCACATGACTATTAACCCACTAGATTATACTGTATAAAACGAAAGGGAAATATAATACAAAAGTAGCTGAAATGACAAGTCAGGAGCTAGGTGCTGAGCTCCTTAAAGCTAATTACACAATATTTATTTTATCTTTAACTAACGGTTGCAGATCCCAACAAACCTTGATAGAATTATTTACAATACAGATTCAACGCGATGTAAAAATCGATTACAGAGACGTATAATCCTAGACTTCTTAATTCACATATCGCGCATTGTGAAAGAAACAAAATCTTTTTGTAATAATAATTGTAATCTTTCTTACAAATTAATTCAATACCCATTACTGATAAAATGTTCTACCCTCCCGTTATCGTTACTAATAAACTATTTTCTTATTTATTCATTTGTTTAGTACAATATATGGTCTTTTTTCAACCATTAAAACAAGTCATGTAGAAAAGTACTACCCACTATCAAATGGTGAAAGTTACAGTTCTTTGTACATGTAACGCAAGGAGAAAGATATGAGATCCTTCAACTGATATTGCTGAAGAAAATTCAGAATAGAAGTACGGAAAGAAGGCATATATTCTAGTTGAACAACTTACAACAGTGGTTACAATGCGATAGCACATCTTCAGATTTGTTGCCTCAAATTTAAAGATGGTCCTGATGATCGCCAACCAAGATTCAATTCATGTAACAACAATTACACAAAGCATTTTTTAACATATTTTTTAAGTCCACAAAAGTATTTTAGTACCATTTTTTATGTATGAAAGTGAAACGTGGACTTGGAAAATACGTGGACGTGGAAAGGGGGCGAATGAACTGTTTAGAAATGCGTGTACTGAGAAGAATACATGGGGGGGCAGTGTATGACAAAATATGTAATGAAGTTATTAGAAACGAATGTGAACTTAAGGATGATGTGTTTAGTAAGATGAAGAAGATCACTATAAAATTATTAGGGCATGTAGAACCGGTGAATAGAAAAATACTAGCAAAACAAATATAAAGCGCAAATGTGAGTGGAAGACATGGTAGATGAAAGTATAGTTGCATCAAGTGAATGATATTTTGAAAGAAAATGTTGAAAATCGAATAAATTGTATGAGAAGGTGCATGGATGTGAGTGTATATCAATATAGGCGATAGATGCACTCGTATGTCGGAAGATGTAAATCTGGTGCTCCGTCCTCTCTACTTAAACCGACAGGGAGATAGCGTAATGAACTAACCAACACTTTGTTTTTACACTTTAATTACTAACCAACATTTTGCTTTTACTCAGTTTAACGTAGAATAACATCCGACTTGAGATGAATTTTATAAACTTTAATAATATCAATATACTCGATAAATTTAGCTGAAATGTTAAATCTCTATAATGTTACTTTAAAATTACACTTAAAAAATGATAAGAAACTACACAAATACAAAAAATCTAAGCAATACTTTAAATTTACTTCAAACGTTTACCTGATTTGCAACATAATCATAAAACATATTTTTATATATTTTTCCATTCCGTTTTATTTTTTATCAGATTTTTCACCAAAAGGTAATCTATATTATCGATTTCATCTATCAACGGCACATGAAAGCTTTAACAACTTTTATGAAGTGGTAAATTTATTAACACGTTTGTTGAACAAGTTCTTTCACAAATTAAATGAAAGATTTTCTTCCTGTTCACGAGATGTCATTACTATTATTATTACTATTATTAATAATCAATATGATTTCAAACCTGGTGTCAGATTCAATTAATTAAACTAAAAAAAATGCTTGCACATACGGCAGTTGTACTGTATACAATGGAAGAGTAATTTAATAAAATACTGTCCGTGTTGCAGCAACAAAGCGAATTTTCCAAAAGGAATTCTATTAAAAAGGTTCGCTTCTACGATAAAAAAAAAACAAATTGCTCGTTTCGTACTTCGTATACTTAAAACTATCATTCATAGGGGGCAATATTGCAATATATTATACATAGAATCGATTTATCAGCTCTTTATACCAAGTTTTTTTTCAACAAACTTATTCTGTAAAATATTCTTTATACACAAATACAACATTTCTTGCTAATATTTTTTTTTAATTTCATATTTCCCTTTTTATTGAGAAAAAAAACAATCTTCGTGCAAAAAAATAATACGATAGTCGTAAGGCAAAGGAAAACTGCTAAATTAAATATTACTTCCCTTAGGATATATATTTTTTATAATTTAGACGTTGACACTTTGAAGGTTTAAATAAATACATATTAAATTGATTGTTATTTGTTTAGTAAAACACAGTTTTCCACTTAATATATCAGTATAACCCTACCGGTTTTCACTTCATCATCAGTTTTGTTTGTGCTCTTCTGAACACAGGCGTCTCATCAACTAGGTTGAATTGGACGTGTGCGTCACGCCTTGTATAGACATTGATATTTCTTGTATGTTGGATTGATATTTATGTGTCGTATTTGTTCATAATTTGTATGTAAATCCTTGATGTTGAAATCCTTGTATTTGTATATGTTTGATATGTAAATCCTTACTATAGTTCGGAAATTCTAGGATGAGTCCTGTGACAGCTCACAAATTTGCCCCAATACAACCTTATGTCATGTATTTACCTAAATAACTTGCTATTTATTAGAATTGAGGCTTATATTAAAGTTGATGAGATAATTAAAATTACTGAACATAGTTACAAGGTTGTATTGGGGCAAATTTGTGAGCTGTCACAGGACTCATCCTAGAATTTCTGAACTATAGTTGAATTTGATATGTAATCCTTGATATTTTGAAATGATTAATGTAAATTCTTGTTTTTTTGTGAAAATAAATATGTTACTTTGGGTCTGATCGTTTTCGCGACCCCAAAGGAAATAAGGACTTGTGGGCGGGGCGTCGTGACTAGGTCGCGGACCGGTCGGTTTAAGCAGTGCTCAAAATCCCGAAAGTTGTATTTCGCGAGGTATGAGCGCTTGTGATGACCGACCGACCATTCATAAGAAAGGTCTATTTCATTTTTTAATTATATTCTCAATACGAACCGACTATAGCCGGATATTGGGTCTTTAAGATTTTACCATATTCGCTTGCGGGTACAGAGATCGGGGTTTACCTACCATACCGGGTTACGTGTGCTGTGTGCCGTTTGGGTGTACTGCGCTATCGTGCGCGCTGAGAGGCGGGCCCTTAGGGCTGATTTATATATTTATTCAGTAAATATAAATCAAGCGAAAGTGAGTGCGACTCGAAAACTAAATTGTGATCAGTGTTGGTGCGGTGCGTACGGGAGTTTTGTGTACGGTCGGCGCGTGTTATAGACGCTAAAATACAGGATGGGATCTTGTGCGATCTCGTGGACGGTGTTCTTGTGCCGCGAACCCCCGAGGGCCCCGTGATGCAAAAATGGGAGACTCCACGGACACCTGCCAAAAGAAGGCAGGAGGCCGGACCCGAAGAAGTTATGCAAATAAACAAATTTGCTTGCCTCCGTGAGATAACAGAGGAGGTACCCTGCGTAGCGCGCAGGGTGAATATTACGAAATCAAAAATACCGCCGGTAGTAATCACCCTCGGTGACCTCTCACACGGGAACTTCATTGGCCTAATCCGTGAATACGCAAAAGGCCAATTCGAAATTAAATACGCGGGGAAGGGGACCGCGAAAATCACGGTCCACTCCGTTGAGGACCACGACGGCCTCATTAAGGGCCTTGATGCAAAGAAAAAATATTTCCATACGTTCTCGAAAGTGGACGATAAAACGAAACGGACAGTCATCCGAGGACTGCCAGAAATCCCCACGGAAGAGATTACCTTGCCCATTTTGGGAAGAACACCGACATGGAAAAGTTCAAGGTAACACTGAGGTTCCTCTGCTACTCCAGAGTGACCCTCGTCAAATAACGGCCCAAGAAAGGCCTAGGTACCCAATGCTTCCGGTGCCAGTCACTGGGGCACGCCTCATCTACCTGCCATCATCGAGCCCGGTGCGTCAAGTGCACCGAGTACGACCTGACGGCAGAGTGTCCCAAGACCATGGAGACACCGACCGCTTGCGCAAACTGCGGTGGGGATCACCCCGCAAATTACTCAAAGTGCCCTACGAGACAGTCGTACGCTGAGTCAATCGCCCGCTGAATGGCACCGCGTGTGACGCCGGGTCGCTCATGGAGAGGCGTCGTGACGGGAGCAGGTAAGACGCCTCCTCCTCCAAAAACAAACCAGGCGACTGCGCAGAGCGCCCGTATTTCGTGACCTACCACTGACGCAATTTCTCACGAAATTGCACAATCCCCATCGAATGCGCAATACGCAAATGCGCAATACACACAGCGCGAAAACTTCGCACACCCGAGGGATCCGAGGAACGGCCGCCGACCACCGCTGCTGCCAACTCCTGAACCCACCGGACCGAGCCGCATTGGCGGCTAAATGGCAGAGCTGACCCAGATCGTCCACCTGCTCATGCAAATGAGGCCAAGGCAAGATCGAGAAGGCACTTCTCATCGGTGAGCTAATGGAACAGCTCGATAGCTAGAATGAGGCCCCGACCTGCGCGACATCCTCCCGCGGGGGAATGTCGCGCAAGTCGCCCCCCCCCCCAGATGTAGAGTCCTCTGGCGTTCCAGGTGAGGGTCTGTCCTCACCTGGAACGCCAGAGGACTCTACGACAAGGTGAACGAGCTAATGCTTCTGATCGGTGAGAAAAACATTGACATATTACTCATCACAGAAACACATCTGAATCCAAACAGATACCTGAGAATACCCGGCTACTCCCTTTATCGCAATGATCACGCAACTAGGGGAGGGGCACGGCAATTCTCATTAGAGAAACTCTACCACATACACTCATATCGGATTCCACCTAGATTGCTTTAGAAGCAATTGCGGTCGGACTATAAACTGACGGCAATCCGATCACACCCATAGCGGCATACTGCAAATCCACCCCGATTCTTGACACCCAGGATCTGGAGAGGGCTCTCGCGATGGGATCGCGGGTCTTCGCGACCTCAACGCAAAGCACTCCTCGTGGAACCTTGGAAGAAAGAATAATTCATTTAATCAACGCACCACACACTACACCACCCCGACAACCCCACTCGATGTGGACCGAGGAGGCAATACCCGTCTACTCTGGACCTGGTGATCGCAAAGGCTTGCCCGGGGGTTGACGGAATGGAAATGATTAATGCACTTTCATCGGACCACCTTCCGGTCTACTTCGCCATAAGGGAGCGTATCATCTGTCTCCCAAAAACGGTATACGACTACCAGGGCGCGGACTGGACGGGCTACAAGACACACAATTATACTTATCACCATCCACGTTCAACTCGCCGGAGGCCATAGATGAGGCGGTAAACACCCTGACGCACTTCATCAAAGAAGCTCGTGATACCTACATACCACTTAAAAATATTACTCCACACCGTGCCAAACTTCCGCCGGAAATCATGACACTTATCCAAATAAAAAACAGACTTCAGAAACAGTACCGAAGTACATACCATCCCGCAGATAAAATAGAGTGAAAATCGCCGCGGAACGAAATCAAAAAATATTTTAGAGAACACAAAAACACCACTTGGGACACAAAATTAGCGAACATCAAACCAGGGGGAGACACTCTGGAAGATCGCAAAGGGATTAAAGAAGCGATTCGAAGACATACCCCCACTCCACACACACATTGCCACATCGCACGTAGAAAAGGCTAATTTACTAGCAGACGCATACGAGCACACTTACACATTAACATTGCACTTTCGCGATGCAGACACTGACCGCACAGTACAAGAAAAACTCGACGAATTCAATACTCGTTCCGCAGACATTGCACAACATGAATATACGAAGTCCAGAAAATCATTAAAAGCCTCTAAAACAATAAAGCACTAGGACTAGACCACTTACACAACACATTAATTAAACACATTCCGACGCGCTCAATCATACAATTAGTTAAGATATTTAATGCGTGCCTACACACCGGTCATTTCCCACCAAAGTGGAAAACAGCCGTAATAGTTCCAATACACAAACCAAACAAGGACAAAAACAACCCATCCAGCTACATACCCATAAGCCTCGTCCCGGTACTTGGAAAAGTCCTGGAGAAGGTGATACTAAACAGATTCACTCCATATCATACCCAGCACAACACTCTACAACATGAGCAATTCGGCTTTAGAACAAAGCATTCTAACGTACACCAACTCACCCGTGTGGCTGAGGACGTGTCGACGGGCTTCAACATGCATTATTTTACCAGAATGGTCCTGCTGGACCTGGAGAAGGCCTTCGACACGGTCTGGCTCGACGGCTTAGTACACAAGCTGCTGATTAAGACGGGTACACCGTCTTATATCATACAGATTATCCGATCCTACCTATTCGATCGACACTTTGTCGTTCGGGTGAGTGGGAGGCTCTCCACCCCCAGAAACATCCCAATGGGCGCACCCCAGGGCAGCCTGATTGGACCGCACTTGTTTACATTTTTTACTCACGGTATCCCTCTACTGGACCAGTGTTCCGTTGCTCTCTTCGTGGACGACGCCGCCTGCTACGCGCGATCAGCACGCCCCCTCAGGGCAAGTCACTACCTCCAGGATGCCCGGGATATCTTGGCGGACTAATACCGGAAATGGCGCCTAAAGATAAATGACAGCAAGACCGAAGCGGTCATGTTTGCAAGGCGGAGGGTGGGCAATCTCCTGCTCCTGAGAATGGGTAACAGCGCAATAGAATGGCGTAAGTCGGTCAAATATATCGGGGTCCACATGGACTCCGAATTGAAATGGAGGCTCCACACAGCGGAGGCCAGAAAGAAAGCATTCGCAGCCTTCGCTGCGCTGAGACCCATGTTCATCCGAAACTCCTTCCTATCCCGAAAAAACAAACTACTGGTGTACAAGCTCCTAGTGCGTCCGGTAATCACATACGCGGCACCCGTCTGGAACAGCGCCCACACTAACTCACACGTTAAGATCCAGCCGGCACAGAACAAGGCATTCAAGATCATTCATAAGACAAGGCCGGGCGCAAATCTTAAAAAGCTACACCAGAGGACAAAAGAGTAGTCCATCAAGGAGTACTGCGACAAAATAACACTAGACTTTTACAACAAAATATATCTAAATTCGCACACGAACCCGCTCATCGCAAATCTCCGACGACAAAAAAGACTGGATGAACTACTTTTCAGATACAGACCCACACCACATTATTCTCAGCCGATCGGAAGCGGAGCGAAACCACGAGTAAGACGAGGGCCCGGGAGGACAAGCGTAACAGGGCCCCTATTACTATCACTGCACCATAACATAACTCGCATCTAACAAATGACAACTTGATACTGCCCAGTGTTTAACATTGCAGATCCAGAGGAGGAGCGTTCAAGAGACACGCCTCCAGCACCGGTGAGCGGCACGCGGGTGAAAGAGGACAACCAAAGGGGGCGAACCAACGCCCCTGGACTTCGAGTTACATTATATACACTACAACTCACACTCCACAAACAAGCCGTATGTGTTAATATCACAGAACGGAAGAGCCCAGATGTCCTCTGAAGCTCGACTTCCCTCGGTGAGTTTTCTGCGGTTTTTTCACCGAATATGTCTTCAATACATATGCAAATGCGGGGAAGCTCCAATCACACAGGCCGCAGCCGATACTTTCCCATCCCTACACTCTACACCTTCACCTGATCTTATAAATTTATGTATTTATTTCCCTGTTACGTTTGTTTGTTGTCGCTGCTGTCTGCTTTACGGTCATCAGTCTACAGTCCCTCAGACGGTAGGGAAGTAAAATATAAAAAGCTAAGAAAGCTCATGAAGCCTCGCCGCTCTACGTCTTTGCGCCTTCTTCACCGTCTTCTCCAGCATCATCACCTCATATTTACCATCGTCGCTACACTGAGGCCCCCGGGATGAGCGGGAGGACGCCTAACCTGAACTGCGCCACCTGGTCCGCTGACATGAGCGTTCGAACGCCTTTGGTAATAGTTACCATGCCCAACTATGGTTGATACAAATGAAAAACAGAGACCCAGCGAGCGTTAAAATTATTGATTAATTCATACACAAAATACTTAATATAAGTATACATAGATAAATAACACAAACACACATATGACACAACAGTGGAAAAGGTATTCCCTCAAATCACTGACAAAAGATCTACGGTGAAGTAAAATGCACATGGTTTAAAATTTTAATATAAGCCAAAGAAATCGTTTCGTTCGTTCGTTCGAACCGACTATACTGTGTTTTACTTGAGACCCGCTACCAACCTGCCTAAGAGGGATCTCTTCCCCCCGCTACCTTCTTCTCATCGATCTACGCTTCTGGAACCGCAACTCAATTCTCCGAGCACTGCGCAGCAACCATCGCACCTACGTTACAGTTCATTTGTACCCTGTCCGGTACATAGGTCATGGTGTATGTTTTGAGGCTTTTGCTGTTCTTCGTATTAGTTGTATTAGGCCTTTCGAAGTGTTGTACCGCGTGGTTAAGTTTATGATGCCAACGTTTCGAAAACGTCGTAGATTTCATCTTCAGGGATTGTTTGTAACCAACTTGCCAAACCACGTGGTACAAGACCCTATATAACTTATGGAGTTCGTAATTATTATTATTGACCTAGAGTGGTACTATAATGACCGTAAGACAAGAAGCAATTTTTAAAACCTTTTTACTAGATTCATATAATAAAATTTGAAAACAGACAGTGTCAAATATATTGTAGATAATAAACTTATGTAGCTAACTTGACAAATTTCAGCTTTGTTTAAAATCGGAGAAGAGCAACATCGCGTATAAAAGATTGGATAATGGCTATAGACTTAATGCGACAAAACATTTTATTAATCGAGGGTCAGTTGTATTTTATAGTAAATTAAATTTCATTAGTAGATTGCATACAAATTTCTTATAATATTTAGTCCCTGCGCTAAAATATTGAAATTAGCAACATGCTCGTATGTTTACAGTTTGGCATGTATTTGTTTGATCGTTACCCGTTACCAACAAGCTAATGAAAAAGATTATAAGATATTGGCACCACAGTACCCACAAAGTTGAATAAATAAAATATTTAGACACAGTTTAAAAATAATTTTTAAAATGTTTCAAAATCCATTATTCCCCGCATTATGCATCTCCAGGAAATTCCTAATAGTCTTCTATAGGACCACATCTCAAAAGCCTCTAGTCTTCGTCTATCTCTTTCGGATAGGCACCATGTCTCGCAGCCGTACATCAAGATACTCCATACATAGGTCTTGATGAGGAGTATTCTCAGTTTTAGGTCTATATTATTTGATTCTATTATTTTCGACCTTTTATTAAATGCAATTCTAGCCTGATGTATACGGCTGTCGACCTCGCTCTTGGACAGACCGTCCCATGTTATTTTGCTCCCGAGGTAGACAAACTCCTTGGTGTTCTTTAGTGGTTTACACGACATCACTATTCTCATCTGGTGTTGCGCTCGGCCTACAGTCAGCAGCTTTGTTTTGTCTTTATTTATCTTCATACTGTAGTTATTTTGAAGAATGCTTTCCATAGTTGTTAAGGCCTCTTGTAGTTCCTCTTCACTTTCAGCAACCATAGCAACACAATATATGGCTATAAAAAATTGCTACAATACAATATAAGGCTATAAAAAAATTGCTACAATACAATATAAGGCTATAAAAGCAGTTTGCAAGAACGGGAAATAATATTATAAAAAGTTAGCAAGAACACGCGATAAGGCTTTTAAAACAGTTTGCAAAAACACAATATAAGGATTTAAAAAGACTTTGCAAGACGACAATATAAGGCTATGAAAAGTATCTTATAGTTCAAAAAATGCCTATTGATTTTCAGAGGGCAATTGAAGATCCTTTAACGAGAGACAAAAGCAATGTTATCAAATATACAGGCATACTTCAATCGGGAAAAAAAACTATAATTTAAATTATATCGCGTGGAAAAATTTGAGATACTTAGTAATTAAATGGTCTGAAAAGATGACATTGTTGTTATCCTTCTACTAATAATCCACTTAACTTGCAACAATAACTTGTTATACTTTTATTTTGAACTAACAACAGGTTACCAGTTTTCCTTTTAACAAACATAAATGAAGTACAATATAATGTAATCCACAGTAAAATATATTCATCTTCTCTAATTTGCATTCAATGGGTCACCTACAGGTTTATGTAATCGTTTTATGTGTGGAGAAAATAATGACAACACACATCCGAGGTACAAAAAGTATTTCTAACTAAAACAACCTTGTGATGAAAGTGAAACCTACGACATCGACCGTGCAAAATTAAAGCTTTATTGTGTATGGTAAAAAACAAACATGAAAACGCACCATTGTTCTCAAATTTCGAATCGTGTGAAACTCGGAAAAAGTAATTAAATATGCTTACTTTTAGGTATTCATTCAAAGAGCAATCGTCCACACATGATCTAAAATCTTATTTTAAATAATTAAATATGCTTTCTTTTAGGTATTAATTTAAAGAGAAATCGTTGACACATGATATAAAATCTAATAAAAAATTGAAAAAAATCATTTGTTTTACAAACTCATTTAAATATTAAGGCTATAGAAATTCATATGTCAATGCTGTAAAAATGCATGCACTGAAAAAAAATGTGATGTGTTGGCATATGATATGAAACGTACATAAGATTGTACGAGTATGAGAGCTACAGACCGATGTGTAATATAGAATAAAATATATCACGTTGAGGTGGTTTGGACATATTAAACGGATGGGTGACAAAAAATTGACTAAACAAATTTACAATATAAGTGGGAGTTGTCGAAGGGGAAGACCGAGAAATATATTTTTGACGAAGGTGAAAGAAATAATTAAAGAAGGAAAATCCAGACGTTAGAGAAACAGAATGAGCTGTGTGAGAATGTTTATGGATGTAGAGAAGTCGAAATATGTATGTTAAGGTAGGAAAGTCTGGCATTTTGTCCATTCTGCCTATCTCAACGGGTGATGGTATGAACATATGTGTATATTTATTTTGGAAAAATGTCATGAGTTTTAACAACATATATTTTTACGTTTTGAAGAAGTTCCTAAATAAAGTACACATCCGATACCCTTGTTGTCCTCACACCTAGGATATTTTTACGTTTTGAAGAAGTTCCTAAATAAAGTACACATCCGATACCCTTGTTGTCCTCACCCCTAGGATATTTTTACGTTTTGAAGAAGTTCCTAAAAAAAGTACACATCCGATACCCTTGTTGTCCTCACACCTAGGATATTTTTACGTTTTGAAGAAGTTCCTAAAAAAAGTACACATCCGATACCCTTGTTGTCCTCACACCTAGGATATTTTTACGTTTTGAAGAAGTTCCTAAATAAAGTACACATCTGATACCCTTGTTGTCCTCACACCTAGGATATTTTTACGTTTTGAAGAAGTTCCTAAATAAAGTACACATCCGATACCCTTGTTGTCCTCACACCTAGGATATTTTTACGTTTTAAAGAAGTTCCTAAATAAAGTACACATCCGATACCCTTGTTGTCCTCACACCTAGGATATTTTTACGTTTTAAAGAAGTTCCTAAATAAAGTACACATCCGATACCCTTGTTGTCCTCACACCTAGGATATTTTTACGTTTTGAAGAAGTTTCGAAATAAAGTACACATCCGATACCCTTGTTGTCCTCACACCTAGGATATTTTTACGTTTTGAAGAAGTTCCTAAATAAAGTACACACCTGATACCCTTGTTGTCCTCACACCTAGGATATTTTTACGTTTTGAAGAAGTTCCTAAATAAAGTACACATCCGATACCCTTGTTGTCCTCACACCTAGGATATTTTTACGTTTTGAAGAAGTTCCTAAATAAAGTACACATCTGATACCCTTGTTGTCCTCACACCTAGGATATTTTTACGTTTTGAAGAAGTTCCTAAATAAAGTACACATCTGATACCCTTGTTGTCCTCACACCTAGGATATTTTTACGTTTTGAAGAAGTTCCTAAATAAAGTACACATCCGATACCCTTGTTGTCCTCACACCTAGGATATTTTTACGTTTTGAAGAAGTTCCTAAATAAAGTACACATCCGATACCCTTGTTGTCCTCACACCTAGGATATTTTTAAGTAAGATATATTAATTTTAAAAAAAAAATTGTTTTACAATATATATAGAAAAAAAAGACTTTTTGTAAATGTTAATCCTGAGTTCTAATCCCAATTTAAAAGCCTTACTTTGATTTAAGCGCTATTAAAGCACACTCACTAAATGGCGCTATAGAAACAACATAATATTATTATAATACGAAAAAAATATTTTTATTTAACGGGAAAAGTTATATAAAAAAAGCTGCCTTAATAAAATAAAATATTTAGTATGCCATGGCATTGCAACAGTATAAAGTGAGTAAGAGTGATACGTGAATCTAATAATTGAGTGTTAATACCTATTATAAATGTTGGTAAACAAAGCAATTTTAATTATTATGAACTGTTTTCGCGTTTTAATGTTATTTTTTTCTGTTAAGTGTAAAATATTTTTTTCTTAATAAATATATTATTTTCCATTGATATTTTATGTTTTATTATCATAATAAGAATTGATAGCTATCAAATTATATTAGAAAATGTTCTGTTACATAGTTACAGTTTGAAATATACATTTAATGGAATAATATATTTCAAACTGTTACTATGAAACACGTATTGTTATTACACACGGACGTAAGTACAACTGATTTTGTGTTGTTTGATGGTGATGGTTTATGAAAATAATTATTCATGTATTTCTAATCACAAAAAATAATTGTATAGATTTCATTTACTTAAACTGAATGGAGAATGGCGCTATTCCTATTATACGAGTATATTAGCTAATTTGGCGAATATCAGCTTTGTTAAATTTCGAAAAGAACGAGATTGCATGTACAAGAGCTTAATTAATTAGATAATGGTTAGATACTGAATGCGACATAATATTTGATTGACTAAACTTTTTTAATAACTACAATTTCATTGGTAGATAGCATCATTTTTTTATATTTGACACTACTCGAAAAATATTGATATTGGTGTACGAGTATATTTGTTTGATTAAACCCTGCAAGCTAAGATAAATAAATATATTGGCACCCTAGTAATTTGATAAAATGAAAAACTACCTAGAAACCATTTATAAACGATTTCTTTTTCATGACATGTTTAAAAATGACCATAACCAATATTTCCAGGATTGTACTTCAAGGCAAACTATTGACAGCCAACTACCAGGTCGTACAAACAAATGCAAAATACAAAATGACATACAAAATTCATTTAAAATTTACGGTGGATTAAAAACAAGACAGCTTTTCAAGCATTATTTTCATTTCGTTTTATTTTTATCTCAGATATTTATGTCGAAAAGAAAGTTGAATAGTGTTTCAAGAAACACATAATCAATATCGCTTTTATTTCAAATGTTTCTGTAACAAAATAACAAGTAAAACGCTATTTAATTTATGTTCAATGCAAATTATTTCTTCAACAGTAAAAATATTTGACATTATTTTCGTTATATTAAAATAATCAATATGATTTCTTTCATTTTTGTCAACACTAGAACAAGGACATTTTTGACACAACCTTAAAATAGCTGGCGTATTCGAGTTATTTATTTTAATATATTTGGGGTATTTTAAAAGCAAACTTTCCAAGAAGATGTCCGTGGTGTTTTCCATTTGTCTGTTTTGTATTTGTTACACAAGCTCGCATGCGCCGGTAGACCTTAACACACTTTTGGCAAAGGTGGGCTTCTGGAAATCCCAACAGTGAGAATGAATCAGTCGAGAGCCGTTACGATTTATTTGATTATCATAATTTTGAAAGAATTGTATTCATATACGTGACATCGATTTTGAATAATTTCAAATCAATTCCAAATCTGCGCATCATTGAAATAAAAATATCATATTATCCAAGGATTTTTTTTAATAAGAAGCTTACGTGGAACTATCACCTAATACTAGATCAAATCTCACAATGCCTATTGAAGCATTTTATAATAATTCCTAGATTTTAAAATTCTACATACAAAAATAGATCATTTTAATTTCGTCGAGAATTCAAATCCTCAATTGCATATTTTGTGATCAAAAGTTTAAATTGCGATTTTTATTTTATTTATTTATTTATTATTACATATGAAAAGAAATGTACATAATTTGTGAAAAAACAACTGGTAATTTAATTTGTACATACAATTTTAATGTATCTGGGTTTGTTGCCTTTCATTTGTCGTATCCCCAGTAAACTAGACTTTTGCCTGTATCTCACTGAGGATATTTAGCGTGAAAAAATTAAATGGATACTTCTTTCCTATTTTTGATTACACAAAAATAAAACCCCGTTGCACGTTCTCATCAACCTGACAAACAGTGGCACTCAATTACAACTGGAAACATCATGCGAAATTAAACTCCTCACACATCATCACTCCAGAAAGACCAAAAATATTCATCCCACAATATACCGCACACAATCATAAGAATAAAAATAAAAAACATACAGAAACAAAAAAAGAAATTTAAATATGAAATTTATTGTGGTTAAAAGTTCCCAACGCACATTGAAATATTTATATACCATGACAAATGTATTCTACACACAACATTAAATAATTTTATTTGGTCAAAATTTTAATTTTTTTTTGATCAAAAGTTCATATTTGAATTAAAATATGAAAAAGAATATGGTCAAAAGTTCACAATGCACGTTAAAATATTTTGTCATTTTATTGCGGTCATAAACACATGTTGTCGAATGATACATGTTGTATTATGTTCGATCGAAATTTCCCATTTTATTGCGGTCATAAACACATGTTGTCGAATGATACATGTTTGATTATGTTCGATCGAAATTTCCCATTTTATTGCGGTCATAAACACATGTTGTCGAATGATACATGTTGTATTATGTTCGATCGAAATTTCCCATTTTATTGCGGTCATAAACACATGTTGTCGAATGATACATGTTGTATTATGTTCGATTGAAATTTCCCATTTTATTGCGGTCATAAACACATGTTGTCGAATGATACATGTTGTATTATGTTCGATCGAAATTTCCCATTTTATTGCGGTCATAAACACATGTTGTCGAATGATACATGTTGTATTATGTTCGATCGAAATTTCCCATTTTATTGCGGTCATAAACACATGTTGTCGAATGATACATGTTGTATTATGTTCGATCGAAATTTCCCATTTTATTGCGGTCATAAACACATGTTGTCGAATGATACATGTTGTATTATGTTCGATCGAAATTCCCCATTTTCTATAAATGTTGATCAAATGATATAGACAGAGGAGTATGTGTGCAAAAAAGGATTCAGCCCACAATGCAGGTTTTTTTTGGGTCGTTTTTAAATATCCAATGAGCATCCATCGATCTTTTAAGAGCAAAAATATGAAACCAGCAAAATGTATATTTCATAGTTATAATTTAATTTTATAAAAAGCTGCGCCATGATTGCTCAAATATTCCAAATGCTGAGAAATGTGGTTTAAATATTTTTTGAACATTAACCGATCTGAAGAAAGCGTGATCGATTGGTAACAATTTTTTTAAAGTATGCCAGTCAGGTTTTGTCACTTCAGGTCTAATTAACATTTTCAACTTGGTTGTAAGAAATTACCACATGGTTATAAACAAGAACTAAAGTCTAATATAATTTAATTATTTTCAACAGTTCATACGGTTCATTTTGACCATTGAAATTTAGCGGTCAATCCCACAAAATGTGTTAGTTAATCATACATATTTCGTAGGATTGATCGTTGTAAAAATCGTTTAAATCGCGAACTCTTATCAGTTTTGCATCAAAATGAGTTATTACTATTTTAGAAATCGCTGTTGTTTAACATATATAACCACAAAAGAATACCAGCCAAATTACTTTTTTTTTATTTATGAAAAATTTAAATAATTGCAACATCCTTAAGGGATTAAAACCATAGTAGTATACTTAATTACTTGAGAAAATATAATTTACTTATGAGATGGAAATAAAAAAATACATATATTATTTTAGTTTATGACGGACATTTCAATAAATAGAAAACCTTTAAAACACGCTCCAGTAAAGTCTCTGAAACTGAGATGATTAAAATATTTAATTATAAATGACTTGATTATTCCACGAATGAAATTAATACCCAGATAAACTATATAAGATCAGCCAACGAAATATAACGTAATCGTGAAAGTGCATATATTGGAATTGCACAGAAGAAAATTGCCCTAGAATGCAAGAACATAAACACTGTCTACCCAATAGAATTTTTCAGAATTATAAACCATATTATAGACACCAATCCCAACTTCAAAAGAAATTTAGAAACATTAGATATATGTTACATCAAACGATAAGTAAAACAGTAAAAATAACCAAGGATTACAAAAACTCATATGGGACAAAAGATCACACACTTCTGATGAAACATGAAACCAGTGGGATCTAAACATTGCTTTCGTAATAAACTGGGATCACATCGTCTTAGAAGAGCCTCGTGATAGGAGCTAAAACACGTATTGTGGGGATTTATGTGACAAGTGGAACAACAAAGTAATTTATTATTTAACATTGTTATATGGAATTTCTCAAAGTTGAAGTCGAAACCTTTGATATAAATTAGATGATTAAATTTGCGCTTTGCACGACACAGTATATGTATATGCAAAAAGGATCCAGCCCGCAAAATTCCTTTTGTCAGTTTATTTCAATCAAAAGAGCATACATCTATCAGGTACAGAATATGAAGCCATTTAATGTACGAGTATTATATGTACAAAGACAAAATATATTAAATTAAATTTAATTCCATCGTTTAAAACAATTAATTGATACAAGCCCATACAAAGCGATGCCATATTTCCTAAAATATCTCAAAACCAGTAATTAAATTATAGCTAGACCACTTTTGCGTTTATGGCGTATTAGTTCAAAGGTTAATTTTGACCATTAAAACTTAATAGATATCACAAACGTGACGACCTCCGTGGCTACGATTGTAAGACGTCTGTCATCAAAACCGAAAGTTGCAGATTCGGTTTCCGTCGGTATCTCGATTTTTTTAAAAAGAGTTCGTGTCTGGTTTTCATTTAAGGCACGTTTAAAACCTTACTGGTTGATTGGAAGATATTGTTACATGGCAATAAGCTCGTAAGGTTTGTACACAACAAAAGCGTAATACAATATAAAGTTTAAATCAATAGTTTCACTACAAAATATCTTCAAAAATAGTTTGGTAACTCATTTTGTAATACAAAAAATTTTTCGTGTGTAATATTATTTATTTCATATTAAATAGATTTCAGATGAAAACGAATAAAAATAAAATAATATTGTTATTCAAAGTAGGAAGTCGAACACTTGAGAAAATGCAATTCTACGGTACATTATAAAAAGTAGCAATTTTACACTACTATTAATTCTCATAGAATTACTAATGGAAAACAAGATACACGTAACTTTAGTTATAACGGGGTAAAAAAAAGGTTTTAATACAATACTTATATAACACTTCAAGATAATGTTGATGCATTTTTAACAATCGTTACGAAGCAATGCAAAATCTACATCAACTCTAAATCAAGCTGTTTATTTTCTATTATACGAGTATTTTCTTTAAAAGGGTGTTCAGTCAAATAAAATACGTTAATTTTCAATAAATTACTAGTGTTAACAAGTGTAGATCCACCCTTTGCCAGTCATTACTGCAGTATGTTCTCTTATTTTCACTTCTACAATAGACCCAGTTGAATATCTTCACTCATACATATTACTTATAATTTATTATAATGAAACGTTTATATTCTTAACACCTGGCGGTAGTTCTGTTTATTTTATTCGATGCGGATCTTGAGGAACTTGCGTTCACTTCCTGTTTTCAATAAATGCACTAGCCACAACGTGGTTATATAAATTTAACAATAACTCATTTTAACGTAAGTGGCCATGTAACGATGATAACGGAACATTCCTTTCTTAGTGAGAGGTTTTCTTTTTAATTTAATTATCCGTTTTCAAATTCATAATATATTTATCCTTTCTTCTGTTTTTGAAAACAAAAACCTAAAAATTTTATTTGAAAATTAATACAAATAAATGAAATCATTGAAATACGTTCAAAATTAAAATAAACAATATAAAAACATCCTAAAGTATTAGAAAATTATATTGAAATATTTTATTACTGCAACAGAAAGAAAATGTACAATTTTTCTAATGATATATTTTTTTAAATTACAACTGGTATGCCAGAACAAACAATTTATTTTGATGCAAAATGAAAATTTAATGCAAAAAATATGTTTTGTTTTGTTTTAAGCTTAAGCTTAAGCTTGTTTTGTTTTTTTAAATAGGTACCCTGTGCACTTTACTAACGTGTTCCTACCATATTGCAGCACACAGACTATGGTTTACCTCATTAGATGCTTCTTTTGTTTCCTACTTACAATTTAATTGTAAATGTTTACATGTGTATAGTTTGGACTTTTACAATAAACAAACATTACACATTTAAACCCCCCCCCCCCCCCCCCCCCCAAAAAAAAACATCACTGAAACAATGTGCCCAAACAACACACAAAGAATCCAACGAAATGTAAGCAAAACTTATTTATTTTAGTAATTACATTATTTTAAATTAAGATCATTGATCAATTTCCAGTCCGGAGGTTGCGAGTTCGATTACCGTTGGCACCATATTTTTTTATTATAAATAGGCTTTTAGTCTGGTTTTCACTTGAGATTTGTTTTAACTCTTTTCTGGTTACTGTAAAAGATTGCCACATAGTGAAAATTCCTCCAAGTTGTACTGTCTAACAAAAGTGTAATACAATGGAGGGGTGATTTTGGATTAGATGTGAAAAGGGGATATGTTCGGCAATAAACTTACAAAAAAGCATGATCATCATAAATGTCAGCCTTTTTGTAAATTTATTGGAACAAAAGTGTTATACAATACAATGGAGGGGTGATTTTGTATATGACGCGAAAAGGCCTATGTTCGGCAATGAACTTTCAAAAAGGCTAAAATTTATCATGATCATGCCTTTTTGTAAGTTCATTTCCAAACATAGACCTTTTCGCATCGTATCCAAAATCGTCCCTCTATTGTATTGTACTACACTTTTGTTAGATAGTACAACTTGGAGGATTTTCCGCCATATGACAATCTTTTCCGAAAACCAGAAAGGTGTTAAACCTTAAATAAAAACAAGACCGACAACCATTATACTTTTTTATTTGGGAGAGGCGGAGTGGATAAAGTGGATGTACAACTCATATCGATGCAAAAACTGTCAAAATCATACATACAAAAAGAAACAAAAACATGTATCTATTTATAGCTCAATAGAGCTAGACTTCTAATTTCTCTTGTGCTGAATAATGGACAGCCACCTCTTTTGATTTTCGAGCTGATGAGTCACATGTGACACACAATCACTGATGATGGACTGCTGCTGAAATATCGAAACTTGATCGTAACGTAATCCGCGGTGGCGCTATTCGGTAATGAGTGGGTTGTTCCATACAGCGTAATGATACACTTACGTTACAGAGTCGAATCAGAGAAAATTTTGAAAGAATAGAGATAGATATCTTATCTAAAAAATAAAATAATTTTCAATTTGATCAACTCTATTTGAAAATTTACCACCTTCTGCAGTCAGAGGTTTTTAAAAATGTTTCGGGCCTTTCTAAACAAGTCCGGCTGAACTTATTTTCATACGTCATTATTTGAACGTCATGTCATTACATGTCATATGTATCCAAACATCAGAGGAAGCATTATGGTTTCGTGGATAGTAGATCAACTATTTCTTTTTGACAAAACCGACATCCTAATTTTTATGTCTTATACTACAAGAATTTTTAAAATTATAAATACTCATAACAGCACTTTTGAGTTGATATTTTTTTTACGAAATAGCGCTATACTAAAATACGTCGTTCACACCATTATCAATGTATTTATTTTTTCTAATTGTTACTATCTTTAATTCCATTCAAATTGTGTTGACTATACCAAATTTGCATCCTTTCTGCCTAGAAGATAATTGCTTTGGCACTGGGACTTCCCTCTTCCGAACAAATCACATGACATAGTGGACAGACCATCAGGTTTGACATTGATTGTATGTCGCCATACATGTACAGTGGTGGGTGTTTTTCTATTGTTTGTATACAGCACAACCTTGTAGTATTATTACCATGTGAAAATCTCTTCCAACCAAACAGAAAGATGTTTATGAGGCCTTAAGTGAAAACCAGACCAAAACCTCTTTTTAAAAAAAACTGGGTTGCAAGGGGAATCGAACCCGCAATGTCTGGGTCAGAAGACAGGCGTCTTACCAACTAGGCTACGGAGGTCATCAATGAAATTAGCTATGAGAGTAGAGGCGTGAGATGATTTTTATTATAACCATTGTTGGGCATCCAACGGGCTTTATTATTTACGTCAAGATTTGCTGCACAAGACAATTTATTGCTTTATCTATGTCTCTCAGACTTGGACTCTGACAGCAAGCGAGAGACGTAAAATAGACGCAAATGTGGTGCTGGAGAAGGATGTTACGAATTCCATGGACAGCAAGGTGAACTAACGCGTCCATTCTTGAAGAACTGAGAATCACTGACTAATTGTCGACAATACGCCTTCTATAAGTTCTCTGATTCTTTGGGCAAATTGATTGTAGTCTAGGCTTTAGTTTGGAGAGTTCTGTAGTTACTGAAGACGTGGAAGGACTGACCAAGTGAGAGATGCAACTGGACTATCCTTAACAACTTCCCTTCGAGCTGCGGAGTGCAAGGATGGGTGGAGAGGAGTCGCCAGAGGTTATAATAGGAGTCACGATGCTCAGTAATGAGCTATATGACAGGATGGATGGATGTTTCTCAGAAAGTTGACGAAAGTCACGTATTCGTTGTGTTTCTTCAGCACGATGCTCGTTGGCTTCCTCTTTATTCTCTTGCTATTGTTGCACTTGTCGAAAACTTCACATTTGCTAAGCATGTGCAACGAAGCGCTCATTGGCTTCCTCAGCTGTTTGTCTCTCGTGCTATTGCCTCCGATAGTTGCACATATTAGATATTCAGCGCGCTTGTTCTTCTTTCGTTTGGATCCATTCCTATTTATTTAATTAAAAGCGTAGAACCAATATTTTTTTTAAGACAACATTAATAACCACAAAAATAATTAACCAATAATTAATAACTATAACAATTCAAAAGTAAATATTCAACTATAACCGTGACAACATGTTAAACCAAATTTTCAATTGTTTGATGAACCAATCTGTAACATTTGATTCTGACATACAATATATGCCTCCAAAACTGAACATACTTCACTAAACTTTGTTTTATTCCACTATGTTTTTGGCACATGACTATGCTCACTTCAACTTGTGAGTTAAATAAAATAACAGACATTGTGGATGTTGAAATGCGCACAGTGATATGCCAAAAATATAGTGGAAGAAAAAAAATTATTATATTCCATTACTAATGAATTTTATCAAAGTTACGCCTGCATTATTTAAACAAATTAATATACTCGTATTTCATAAAATTAAGGTCGAAAAATCATGAATTACTTGACCTGCACTAACTTGTTCCAAGCATAGGTTTGGAAAGGCGTAAGATACAATTTAATCTATTTTTTAATTATACTTTAATGCTAGATCATTCGAATTGCATAATCCGATATATTATCGATTTCCTTGAAAGAAACGTTACGAATGATTCGGCACTGTCGCTGCAGAGATCAGGCAGGCAATATTATAAAGCCATCGCGCATAAGCAGCGTCCAGGGGCAAGGAACTCCACATCCGTCTCCGGGAGAAAGTGAAGCGCACCGGCTCCGCCACTTCTCCTCTCCTCTCCTCAGCCGCCAGTGACCGCATCGATCTTTTACTAAAGGACCAGTGCGGTAACCGAAGTTTAAATAGAACCTTCATATTTCTTCATTCACTGCTTTATAATATTCATAAATAAATATACACTATTACTCCGTTTCCTTTTTGGGGTAGATAGAGCCCCATACATTCCTTTGACAAAATACTTTCTTTAACTCTTGTACAATACAACTTCTCATCTCTCTAAACTATTAAAAACAGAAGAATCATAAAGTTAAATTATGCAGTTTCAAAAATTTTGAGGTCTGATTTTCAGACCTAAATATACTAAGGCAAAAAGGATAGCGGCAAGAGATATTAGTTTCATATGATGATTCTGAGATCTACATAAATATTGAAAATGAGGAGAAACTGAGACCTTTAAAACTCTCGAGTTGCTGAATGTTCAATAGATTCTATGGATAGTACAGTATTCTGTTCCTTATATCCAATGGCATTGCCGATCCTTAGTGGTTTAGTTGGTGTAACGTATGTCTTCCACGACATTCTTAAAAATTCTCAACTTTTTGGTAGGATTTGATATAGTTTAGATTCTATCAAGAATTTTCGATATTGTAAGACAAGCATTTTCGTTATTTTGAGACTATCTAGTATTTTCAACACTTTTCAATGTGGGGTATTTCCGAACGTTTTGTAACTTTTACGATATTTTTGGATAAATTTGACAGATTTTGGTTATTTTATTGGGAATTTTTTATGACTTGAGGTATTCTTTAACATTCTCGATATCAGTGATTTTTTTTTTCATTTTTGTATATATGCATTTGATATTTGTTTAATATTTCAGAAAAATTCCGATTTTCTAAATAATGTTGGGATATGATCAATACTTTTTTTTTAATTTATATTACATAATATCGATTCTGTTGAGACTTTTCGATGTCGCGAGAAGTTACCCGTCTTCAAAATATTATTAAGAGTTTCGAAACGAAGCACAGCATTTTTTTTATCGAATTTCACTTCGCTTATTTTCGTTTACGCCCATGCGTAGCCGTGATTCTGAACGGTTGTATGCGATAATATTACGTGAATCTCTTGTGGTTGTTTGGTAAACTTCAACAGCAAAATATAAACACGTTTCGATTGAATTAACAGCTATTTGCTTTTACTTCATATTATTTTTTTAATCAAATTAATCGAGTATTTTTTGTTTATCGAATTATTGAAAGATTTTCCATTTTACAAAAAAATTACTTTTCAACATTATCATTTTATTTTAATAAATTTTTTTTTATAAATATAGCGTTTTCCCAGATAGACGTTTTTCACGAGTCGCATGAATGTATCATAGTATAATCCAATAAATATTTTAATGTTAATAATTATACTTTTAACCCAGTAAATAATAAATTGTCAATGTTTTTAAAAACATACTATAATTTGTATTAATGTTATTCATTTACATTTCCATTGTGATTTTTATCAAGTCTCTTAAAATTTTAAATTGTTTCATATTTTTTTTGTTTCTATTTTTTAAATTGTATTATTTGTTTATTGTACGAACTATGGAAACCTGTAATGTAACGTACAAAGGACTTTAAAAATAAAATAAATGTATTTAGTATAATTGTGTTTAACTCACATATATTATTATAAAACATTATTTAAAAAAATTGAACTCCAGTACTGGTACATGGAACTGAGAAGCTATTTTGTCAGACTCAGAACAGACAGACTTCGGCTCATGTGATCGCCACCGTCGGGTCGGGAGGTCTTGATTCGGCCCTAAGAGGAGTAGGTCTAAAAGGAGCAATAGGTCCCAATATTATTACTGTGATCACAGTAATTATTACTGGGGTCAAATGTGTAATATACAACTGTGGGCTCATTACAAATATTACTTTGACAATCCAACCAACCCTTTATATAATCCAGAATATGTTTAAAAGGTCTGGGTATCCACACCATATTTTATGTAGAATAAATCAATCGAATGTATGTAACAGCGCAATTATATTTTGATATCAAGATTATAAGCTTTTTGAAAGACTATAAATTCACCTTTTAAATTAAATTCATTACAGTTATTAACAAAAACTAACACATTCACGTGCAATCATATACTTACACAAAACAAATGGAACTATGACGAATCTATTTAATAATAATAGATTCAAGATATTGAGCGTCGAATTATAAATGTATTAATATGCATCTTAACATTCTAGTCATAACATGTAATCAAATGAACAATGAATTGAACGCCGTCCTAATTTGCAGGGAAAACCCGAATCGGTTATGTAAAAACTTATAAGTGTGTCAAGTAAGAACTTGGTTCATACCTATTCATGAAGTCTCGAGTATTGTATTATATTCAGAAACTAAAATATTCACTTACAAAAAAACCTTAACTGAAATAAATATATATTTTCTTAATATCACATAATTTGATACGACCTCCGCGATTTTTCGACAACAAGCTTGACTTCCACTAAGATCGATTCTCGATGATACCTAAAAAAGGCTTCATCGTTTTTTTTTCACTTATGGCTTTTAAACAACTTTCTAGTTGGTTGAAATAAATTTATTTCGGTTATAAATCCCCTGCGTTGAACTACGTACAATGGAAGTGTAATATAATATTTGACCTCTTTAAAATATTATAAGGCATAATAAGGGAGAGTCGAGTTTTAACTTACAACTGAAACAAGCATCAATAAATACACGTAATTTATTTAACTCTTAAAAACCATTCATTCAGTTATTAAAATACGTTATAATTTTCTTTAACATGTTTCATTTTTATATTTTAAAGAAATCTGAATTGTTAAATCACCATTTTAGATTTATAATTTACAATCATCTTTGTTTTATCAAAAAACCACCCAATTTGTACTCTCAACCAATAACACTGATGATGCAAAATTTTCCAATACATAAAAGCAACGCATAAAAGGAATATAAAGTTTTAATTTATATATGATTATGACTTAAAATTATATAGCATTGATTTTTCAAAAAATAATAAAAAATCATATAAATATGTTAGTATCTTGAAAAAGCACATCTTTATTTTCCTTCAAAACATACTCCCACCTATTTGTTCACCGCTGCGAACTGAGAGAAAACATACTCCCACCTATTTGTTCACCGCTGCGAACTGAGAGAAAACATACTCCCACCTATTTGTTCACCGCTGCGAACTGAGAGAAAACATACTCCCACCTATTTGTTCACCGCTGCGAACTGAGAGAAAACATACTCCCACCTATTTGTTCACCGCTGCGAACTGAGAGAAAACTTAACGGTATACTCGTATTTAATCCGTTATACTGAATACAACTTTAAGATTGGATCTCGATGAAAAATGATAGGGATTTAAATTCACTTATAAAAACCTAATTTAAAAAACACAAATATGAAAAAAAAAAAAAAAAACAACAATAAAATAATCAGACTGAATACGTACTTAACATTGCTTCTCGATCAGTGATTGTAATCACATCATTTTTAGATACGCTAAAACTACTTTCTAAACATATTGGATGTTTAATACGAAAATTTATCATTTTAAATTGCATTTGGTAAGATCCTTGCAATCGCCTACTTGATGTCTAGCGATATAGCGTTTTCCGATCAATTTACTACTAAAAGGCACATTTTTATGAACCATCTTAACGAGTATATACGAGTATTGTTATTTTTATATAAGGAATAGATATGACCGAAATCATAGAAATATTTATAACTCAAAATGCTAGGTGGAAATAATGTCCATGTAAATCAAAAGGGAGTAGAAGTGCGCCAGGTATAAAACAGAGACCTCCTGCACAAAAGTCTAGTGAATTGTCGCACCTGATTTTTTTTAAATTCAAATTATAATATTTCCAAAATATAATATTTCTTAAATTTCCTAACTGATCTTCAATATATAACAGATAAATCACAACATCACTTTCACTTTAGAAACTTGAACTTGCAATATTAAATACAGTAATTACCGTGAAAAATGTATATACTTCAATAATACTGAAATAATTTACTGGTTCAAATAATTATTATGTATTTATTATCAATGAAATGATATGATAATAAAATTGAGTTTTCACTAATGAACGACGAAAATTAAGACTTAGTTGTAATTGATTATTTTAGAACTGATTATTTTGAGAAAAACAGTAAATAAAACAGCCAATAATCAAATATTCTAGTTACTATCACGAAAACTCATATCACCAGTTTATTTCGCCGTACACTGAGAATAAATGTGGTATGTCGATATATGACAGAATTAGAAATGTAATTCTTAAAGATGAATATGAGTTGAACACTGATATGTTAAGGGTGAAAGAGACCACGCGGAGATGGTTTGGATGTGTTGATTAAATGATTGATGAAAGACTGACAAAATAAATTTATAATACAAATATGAGTGGGAATTGTATTAGAGGAATATCTATAAAAGCCAGACGCCTTAGTCTCCTAACACTCGTGAGATTTTCAAAACACGTTGAGGTGGTTTAAACATGTTGAACGAATGAGTGACGAGAGACTGGCTGAACAAGTTGATAATTCAAGGAAGGTGAGAATCGTGAAAGAGGACGACCGAGAAAAATATGGTTGAACCAAGTGAATGAAATTTTAAAGAAAGAAAGGACAGGTTTAATAGAAATAGAATTAACTGTATGAGAAAATGTATGGATGGGAAGGAGGCGAAAAAAGTGTATGATGATAGGAAAGTTTGGCGCTCTATCCTCTCCGTCTGCCCGACAGGGAAATGGCGTAATTATATGCATATATGTACTTATGTACTATCGCGAAATCAAATCTGAAAATTGATTAATCCGATCAAAGTCGACAGTCTAAACCGGCCTTTCTCTTCATTTAAGACTAGATCGCTTCACCCATTCAGTGATTGTAAAGGTTTGATAAAACATAGATCGTTTCAAGCCAGTCAGTACCCTCAATAATTATGTAACGTTACTTTAATATTGTGTAACAAAATGTTTTACCCAACAATCCATCGTCCAGTCTGTTAACTTTTAAGATCCGTTTGGGAAAATCCCACAATTGCCTTCACGAGTTCCAAATCCAACTGCAATTATATTTCTTGTTAACAGACAAAAACTTTTACTATAAAAAATAACTTATCATTTCTATAAAATGTTTTATAAAAAAGATAAAGATTCAATACCTTTTTTATTTAGTGGTATCAAAACATGCTGCATTTTCATCATGGAAGCGAGTAGCTAAGACACGCATCAGCTTACGAGTACACGCAACAAAACTTACAGTATGCCAGAGGCTTTCAAATATGCGCTTCAGCGCCATGAGGCACCACGGGTATTCGGAAAGTTCAATAATTCCAAAAATGTTTAACTCAATGCGCTAATGCACATTAAACTGACACATTGCGAATCACTCTGTCTGTAATATTTAACTTATTTTTGAAGAATTTTGAAGAATACCTATCTCAGCTTAGCAACTGGTTTTAAAAATACTTTCAAGAAGATAATATGAAGAAATTCATAAGGATGGAAGGCTTATTCAGGGCCTAATTTCGATCTGACTCACGAGAATATCGGTAGTTGAAGAAAATATGATTGGGTTGCCTTGCGACAGTATATATAACACAAAATTTGTCGACATGGAACTTGCTGAGTTTTGAATATCAGTCAAGGATGGTTATCATTTGTTAAGTGCTAAAGCTCTGCAAATTCTGGTTCCATTTGCATTGACATGGACTAACTGGTCTGTACTCAAAAGAATCAAAAATTGTTTCATAAAATCTCTAGTATTCTCCATAGCACAGTATGGGGTAGAAGCGTAAACGATGAGATGGAAGGAAATAAACATTATAGATGTCTTAGACATGTGGTGTTGGAGGCATATGCTCCGTATCCTATGTACCGCAAGGCACACCAACGTCTCTATCATCCGAGCATTGATATTTACCGAAAGACTTTCGACAACATGCGGAAAAATTACCCTGATGTACTTTGGACATGCTGCTAGATAAAAATCTGGAGAAGTTGGTGATTGTGGGGACGATTGAGAAAAGGCGAGTAACAGGAAGCTGCCCTATGAGATGGCCGGATCAAATAAATGAATAAACAGGATCCTCTTTAAGCGCTGCATTCAATATGGCCAAGAATCGGGAGGGAATCAGGTGGTACGCCTAGTTTGAGACATAACAGAGAACCAAGACGCTGAGCATTGAGCACGCGATGAAAAAGAAGACCTCTGTAAAGTTAGGTTTTCGACGGTAGCTGTAGTTTGGACTAAGTTTGCTCAAAATTCAACGTGGAACAGAAAATGTGGGTAGCTGTGTATAGTTTGATTTCAAAATTTGAGAAACTGCGTAATGAATAATAGGCTCAACCGTTCCACCAATTGACAAGTTTTTTTAGGAAACAGTGAAAAAACTTTATACACTTAGGGCGTTTTGAAACAATAAAGTTTTAAAACCACTACAGTATGCAATTACATACTTCAATTGCGCGGTCGGTTGAACTTAGGAAATTTAGGAATTCCCAATGTTTTGACCCAATTTCGATTGTTGCTTTATTCTTAGATTCGTTTCGTAAAGCAGTATCAGGAAGGAAATTAACTTAATCACTCGCCAACAAATATGTTATGGCCGACGGAAAATCCATGTTTACAAAATATGACGGTTTTTTTAATTTCATTATACTGGGTACAAAGAAGTAAAAATATAATTATTCGAAATATTTTATAAATTAGATGACGAATTTTCTCGAATAACTTAAATAATGTTCGATATACTTATTTTTATAATGTTAAGGTGTGGATTGAATAATAACATCTTTGATAGATCGGATGTCTTCTCTTTTTACTGGGGTGAGACCTAATAAGCCCAGATTTCGTATAAAAATGACATACATGGCTGCACAATAACGCACGGAACTTCCGTGCGGAATGTCGCTGGTTCGAACCCCGCGCTGTGCTACTCCCCTCGAATGATACATTTTTTATTTTTTCCGTCTAGTGTTCGGGGGTATAAGAACCCCTATGACTTCGGTCATACCTATTAAAAAAAAAAGGAAAAAATGATACCGGTGTGCTCCGATCGTTTCACTTCAGCGGTGTGACCAGTGAGTTTGCTGGTGTGCAACAGATCCCTCACTTAAAACAAACTCCATCGCACAGCTTCGCTTTCTAACTGAATTGACGTTGGAATAGCGAGGGGATACTCGACTACGACCACGAGCCCAGCAAAGACGACGGAGATATGAAACCTTTATTAATATATATTTTTTTCTTGTATTGCTCTGTGTTTTGCTATTGATAAATGAGATTATTATTATACATCAAATATAAACATTTTCATGATATTCAAATTTTACAATTTTTGTTGTATGCAATTTTATCTGGCGGATTTATTATCATGTGACAATTTCTTCAAACAAACTAGAAAGATTTTTAAGAGTCCTTAAATGAAAACCGACTGAAACCCTTATTATAAAAAGTATACCAACGGGAATCGAACCCGCAACCTCAGGCTGAAAGACATACGTCTTACCAACTAGGCCACAGGGTTCGTTCAAAGGATGATGTTAAACCATAAGCTGTACGCTTTCACGATAAACGATTAAATACTATTTTTAAATTAAGACGTGTTTTTAGATGCTACTTGTACGAGTATTATGTTATACTATACTGGTTCCTCACTGAACGTGATCAATGTACATATAATGAATGTCTGCTAAACACGATTCAAAACTTGCAAGAATTTTTGTTTTCAAATAATATGCGCATTTGTGTAGAACATGCAGTACTATTGATTTCAATCAGAGTCATTGCTGACCACAAAATAAAACCTTACTGTTTTATGTAATCAACAAATTTGATTGAAGATGTTAAAAATGTAAATGTTATGAAACATGGCATCGTATCTAGTAGGCAGAAGTGCATTTTAAGACATTTAGGTAGTTCGGTAAACTTTACAAACAAATGCTATTAATTTGATACTTTCAAAGGAGGTTCGAGATATTAATTTTCGTAAATAGGTCATATGTGTAGAAAAAGAATCTAGATCACAAAACACATTAATTTGGTTATTTAAAATATCTAAAAACCGGTGTGTGTTAAAATATCTAGACAATAAATGCAGTTTTTCATTACTAAATTCTGTCTTGAAAAAAATTGTTCCATACACTCTCAAACAAAGCAACTGAATGTTTCATGATTTTTTTTCAGAACAGATAAAATGTTGGTTGGGTCTTTTTTAGCATATATAACATATGTTCTGTTAATCTTTCACATTAATATCAACGATTAAAAGTAAAAATTTCTGCGTAATTTATATTCATAGCTAAATTTCTAATTTCTTTAAAGTTAACTTAACCTTTAAAATGTATGTTTTTGTTATCTATCATTGTGTTTAGTTTAGCTTAAAAGCTGCTTGACACGATCCAAAGTATGGCATGAAATTTTCCAAATAATATGTAAACTTTTGTGAAGCACGCGCTTGTATTTATTTATTTCATCCACGAGTAATGCCAGCCTCAAGCACTGGAATTTAAACTGTCAAAAATATACATTGTACGGAATTTAAACTGTCAAAAATATACTTTAAAATATATCAGTTTTTGAGAAAACATACGTTTTAACTTTGATTCGGCTTCGAAAAAAAATATAAACTATCAAATTACACGTTATTTGGTAGTCATTATTATTTGGATTAAGAATTTTGAAATGAATTATGTTTGATTTATTTATTAACCAGAAAATATCAGTCATTATGTATTTCCAAAATACGCTAATTTGAAAAAACTTGAAAAAATTAAATATACGCAAAAAATATTACATAAACATATAATTGTATATGGTGTACTACATGGGTACAAACTGTAAACCGAAAATCTTGAGTATTAAGGTACATAGATTTTTTATATAAATTGTGATGATTTCACGTGGAATAATCCTAAAGTGAAATAATAAAGCCTACGCAGTTTGTTAATTTTTTTGCAAAAGAAAAAAATATTTGACGTGTGGGATCAAGCTTTTACACAATTTTACATGTCTAGAAACTTTCACGGCCATCAGATGACACTGAATTAATTTATTTGCCCGAGATCAACGTTCACAACTTATTCTCTATCTGAGTAAAATTCAGTTCTTTAATACCAAATGGTCATCAGATAGTAGTTTCTTTTTTATGACAATACAATTTTTTATTTTGTAATTACTCATTAATATATTAGTATTGTTTTTCTTATCTTCATGTATTAAAATCTTACATTATATTAGTGATAACTGATTTTTTATGATAATTCTATTATGATGGGTCAATGTGAAGACAATATGCAATGAAAGCTCTACGATTTTAACATGCACCTGAGAAATGAACATTTTTGTTGGAAAATCAAGTATATGACCATATTAAAAGAACCAATGCGATGCTTACTAGCAATTTGAAAAAAGAATAGCGAAGGGGATACAATTAAGATACCTTGAAGTACATGTAATCATAATGGCCTGCTTAGTCAAATAAGATAACAGACTAATAAAACTGTTGCAATATCGGGACGTCTGAAGAATGGTATTGAAGTAAGATGAAAATAAACAAAAACATGTGTGCAGCTAAAAATTATGCTTACGGTATTGAAACCAAAACAGACATATTTAGAAAAAGTCACGTCTGAGAACACCGGAGATGAAAATCATGCAATGTATCTTGGGAAAGTCACTCGCCGTTAAAATTCGATTTACTCAAATTAGAAAAATTTGCAATGTGACACCGAGAGCATTGTGAGATGAAATAAAAAAGAAGACAATATTGGCACAAAAACGTGATACCAATTAACGATATAAATTGTTCTTTAGAACAACCCAACTGGCAGCTAACTTCTAAGCAGACAGCCCAGAAGACGGCAGTTCACATCCCAGGAACAACAGAATATAACAAACTGTCGATTGATTCGGAATTTTTTTTTCATGTATAACTTTCGTTATTTTAGTCACTCTCGCTATCGCCACCCTCTATTTGGTCGGATAGTCGGTGATGTCCATCGTTCGGTTTGCTGGTTTCAATGTCTCCCCGAGACCTCCCAGAATTTAACCAACTCACATAACTCTTTTTTTCTACTTTTTCTTTAGTCTCCCTTTATTTCTATTACCCAGCCCTAAAATGTTTCTTTATGCATTACGAGCTTGAACATTCATATCTCAATTACTTCCGTTTTATTGTATCTTCTCTGACATATTAATAAAGGATATATTACTTAAATACAGCATATCACTCGTAAGTTCATAATTTTCACTTAATTATTTTTCCAACTTATTCCTCATCTAAATATTTCTATCCATTTTTCCAAGCTATGATTCAAAAACTAAAAGTACCTACTGAAAACAATTTTTTTCGGAAAATATCAAGTTAATAAAGTTTTTTTTAAATAACTTATATGACCGAAGTCATAGATATCCTTATACCCCCAAATAGTTGTCGGAAAATACCCGTGTTATTCGAGGCGAGTACTACAGCGCGAGGTTTGAATCGTTGACCTTATGCACCGAAGTCCAACGCATTACCGTGCGAATGTGCGCCTCAAATATAAATACAATAAAAAATAAAAATGTGCAATAAAACAAATATGAATATATTTGTTATATTTAAGTTTCTAAGTAAAAATAAATATTAAATCATTTTTTAACTGAATTTGAATTTTTAGTTGTCATTTTGAATGCTTATCTTGCACCTGCATATCTACAACTAAAATAGTATATATTGTATATTCTTACATGGTTGTAATGTTAAATATATATATTTGAGATAACTTAAGCACCAGATATTTTCTAAAAAATATTCAGTCATGATTTTTTTGTAAATAATATTATTTTTTCTAAGAAATAATATTTTTATTCACGCTTATCTCATTAATAAAATAAATTGCAAAATATAAATGAGATCAGGTTCGAGATCGATTCATGAATGAACGCCACCCCCCTCCCACGCAAATTTCCTCGGTAGCTAGTAATACCTGCGAGTACGTTGCGAAACACGTCTCTGTGCATCCTCAAGATGAGAAGTATATAACTGAATGGGTAAGCAACTCCACTATCATTCCAAACCTAAACATCGTGAAGTTAACACGGAGAAAAGTGAAATTGCCTTAGTCTTGGAGTAGTAAATGTGATAGTAAATGACTTGGCACAGAGTCTCTGCCGCCAGTGTTCATAAGTGGTAGGGTCTTCTTGCGACGCGTGGTGGGAAGTTAAATCTTGGACTCTATAAAGACTTTGTGGGGGCAAAAGTGTTTTCAGTCTGGTTCTAGTTGTTGGTAGAAAAGAGTGAAACTGACTGTTGTTTCCATTTGGGCCTGTGATATTCTACCAAGACGTGGGAGAAACGGGATCACGATGGTTTGTTCACATTCTCACTTTGTCATTGTATAATATGTGTTGTCTGCATTCACTTATTAAACAGAAACATTCAACGAATGCATTCGAACTTGGCGCACTATTTTTTTAGTTTGCGCGATGAATTTATTATATTTTAACGAGTGTAACATATATGCGATTATTATTGTTACGTTTCATTTATTTAATATCTAGAAAATATAATATATATGCGGATGAAAATAGGCAATAAACAAATTTCGTAAATCGTATTATAATGAAATTTCATAATTGATCTAAAATATTATAACAATATTTTTTTATTGAGAAAATCATAATTTATTTAAAATAGGTTAGCAAACGTGCCATTTTTATTTTTTGTTCTTAAGATAATTCACCCTAGTATGAGTAAGTAATATGGAATATTAATAGTGAATTCAATGCACTATTTTTGCACACTCTTACTAAAGTACGCTCGATAAAATGTAGCGAAAACACTTGAAACTCCAATGAATACTTAGTTACATTGTATAACTCCAACTGTATTACTTAAAATAACTTTAATATAGCTTTTAAGCTTAGTCATCAAATAACACGAAAGATTACGAGCATTTCAATGTAATTTATGAAACAAATTAAAATTATGTGATTTTTATAACAATTGCTTTGCTTTTGCAGAAAAAAGTAGTTTACATTGAATAAGCTGCTTGTTCAGTTTATTTGAATGCTTAAGAAGTAATTTATATTATAAAAATCTTAGTAAAATTCATAACATTTAATATTTTTTGATTCGTTCGTTAATGTTATTGATTTTCATCCAATATTTTTTTTAAGTCTTATTTAAACGTAGTTTAAAAAATCCTGCAAAATAGTTAAAATATTATTACCAGAGCTTATCGCGTTTTCAGATGCACCCTACTTAATGTAATATAATACTCACGAGTAATATAATTCATGAAGTTTTTTTATGTTCTTCCGAATAAGATTCCATGAATTCATTACAAGATATCTAAAAAAATGTGGATAGTGATATAGAATATCTTAACATTGATTCTACAGGTATTTTATCTTAAAATGTTAGTTTTATCGAATTAAAAGTATAGCGAGCATAAAGGTACACGTATATCAATTATTGAATCTTAGAAAAGACGTTTGTTTCACTTAGTGGTGTCATATTTATAATTTTTTTAATAAAATAAATAAAACGTTCATTTTTTATTTATTTTATTAAAAAATGTGTACATCAATTCGTTTATTATGAATATATCAACCGACATTTGACCTGTACCTACACTAAAATAAAGGACTTACAACAGGTTCTTTATTTTATCCAAAGAATAATAATATATTAACTCTTCCACTTTTCTCAATAAAATCATTGTTTCAATAACATGTACTTTGAGAAATAAACCAATAGTTAAGAGTAAGACCGCTTTGAGTACGCCGTTATATAACATTTTTTAAGTAATCGTGCCATTTTCCTATCTGAATCACCAGTTAAATATGACATCATCTTCATGTTCATAAAATTTCCGCCAATGATGAGAGAAAGTCAATGAATTTGCATGTTTTATTGTAAACATTGCTGAAATGCCTTCTTCCATTCGATTTCCAAGCGATATCTTCCGAGGCACAATAAATTTTTGATATTATTTATGCAAACTTTCATTTTCATATATCAAACATAGTTTTTTATTTCATAATTCATTCAAAAAGCAAAGAAAAAATGTGTTATTTAAAAAATCAATAATTTATAAACCAGCAATATAGCACTATTATGTTACCAGTACCATTTTAACAGCGCTCTTCAGAATTGATGATGGGCAACACAAGAATGAAAATTAATTCTGAAAGAAATAGTCAAATTTCGAAATAAGATATTCTATCTCTAAATATATAACACAATAATACGTGTATGTAGATATAATTCCATTGAAATATGTTACCTTAACATTAATAATACCCTTTACTTACTCATTCAAATATATCAGTTTAACGTAGGCGTTTTGAAACGTGCGTTTATAATATTTAATCTGCATTGATTTTCTAAAGTAAATTCACTGGTGAAGAGCGATATGGAAGCATATAACTAAGAATGTATTGTAAATAAAACTAATTGAAAAATATTTTCTCATTACTTTGGTCATCTCATCATCATGATTATCTCTTAACAGCACGAACGATTATTTGCTGTCTGCAAGATTTATCTCACTTATCTGTCTTATCATCGGTTTTCCAAATTACTAAGCCTCAACTAATTTCATCATTATTTGGTTTATTGGAAAAAGTACTACGTTTTAAACGTATTAAGCAGGTAGACTTTGAATCGATAGTATTTTTAATTGAGTTTCACAAACTAACATAATATGTTTACCCTTTAAATGAGTATATGTAAAAAATCCACATTCTACCTGTTTTCAATGTTAATTTTACATCACTTAACCAGCTGGATACAAGTGAAACATTTTCTTTGAGACATTTTCAATAAATTTAAAATGATTTTTTTGGTTTATATTGTTCGTCCCCCTCATCGTCACACACGAAAATGCCATTTGAAATGTGTGTCTAATTTCTGCAGAGATGGTCTTGACCCTCTTTGGAAGAAGCTGTTTAAATCTTGAATCGTACTTGAGACGTCTCTGTAGGAGTAACATATTTTAATCGCACTCAAGCTTGTGACCTATTTGATTTGCAAACTTCAACAATCACGAAAGAGCTATGAATTTTAAACGTCACAGCGAGGTAGGAGGAAGAAGAAAAGAAAATTGCTAATACATAAATTCAAACCATTGCAGCATTATCCTGTGCAAGTAAACTGACCTATATTTCGTCTCTTTCACATCCGTACACCTTCTCGTACAAATCCTACGATTTTTATGACTTTCTATATTTCTTTCTTTCAAAATATCACTCACTTGGTCCAACCATACTTTCCTTGCTCTTCCTCTACCTCACCTCTATTACTCACATTTACACTATATATTTGTTTTGTTAGTCATTCTTCATTCATCAATTATATATGCCCAAACCATCTCAGAGTGCTCGTCTTCATATTACTCAACACATCACCCTTAAGTTCACATTCCTCCTTAATCATTTCATTACACATTCTGTCACCCCATGTATTCTTCTGTATGCACGGATTTCAAAAGTATTTATTCGGCTCTTTTCAAACTTTTTTTGCATCCACGTTTCACTCCCACACATCAAAGTTGATACTAAAATAGTGTTGTAAACTATCATCTTAGCATATTTTGATACTGGTCGATTCGAGTTTATACGTTTTAGCATCTCAACATTCGAGTCAGTTCATTCAATATAGAAAGTTTAACAAATCACATAAGTTATGTCGTTTTCTTATGTTTTTTACTATGAATCGAAAATACTAATTTTCTTCCTATGTTGACATACCCAATATAGAGGCATCATCTTACGTATATTTTGATTAAATTATAATGGATTAAAAACGATCAGATCAGAATCAACAAATATTTTTCTATTATCTCCAGCTTTATACGTTTTGAAACACGAGGTAGAATACATTTTGACATACTTACGATAATAAATTTTAACATACAGTAGAGATTATCTAAAGACATACAGTTTAACGTATAGTTGAGACATAATATTATATGAAGAGAATAATGAATATTCAATCTATTTATTTTTTATGGATTCATTAGAAATACAATCCAACTTTTTCACAGTAAATATTTTTCGTCAATTCAAAATATCTTACTTGAAAAACTACTTAATGAAATTAATTTCAGGTAGATACCCGATATTTTTTAAAATGGTTGCAGTCTGGTTTTGACTTAAAATATTTCTGGTTGGTTAGAAGAAATTGCCAGCAATAAACATGCCAGATTGTACTGGATATAACAAAAGTGTAATACACTATAACTTTTTTATCCAGTTTGCCATCGCTCTCTTAATCAAATGAATGAGAGATCTATAAGATATTAAAAAAAATTGGAAGCAGAAATTCCGTAATTTACCAGTTATAAAGATAATCGAAACATTTTTTTAATATTTTCCTTGTCCGCATTTATATCTGCCACGACTTACTTAACTTTCATTTGTCATACACCAATGCATTCAATAACGGAAAGAAAAATAAACACAAGGTCTTGAGTGAAATTTGTTGAAGCCAATTTGTAGCAGGGGTGCATATGCCATTTTTCGCGAACTCTATAAAATATCTAGCTATGGAAAAAAAACTTCATTAAAATATCTCTCCAAAAATATAAAGCTCTCGAAAAACATTTTGAAACTACAGTCCAAAAGATATTGACTCTATCAGTTCAAAGATGTACATATTCATTAGTTTTGTCTCATTTCGACATTATTATTATATGCAATAAAGCAACTTAAGAAATGTACAGCTAGTAAAAAGCTTTCTCCTTTTATCACTTTAATCGATTTTAATATAAAACAGTCTTTTCTTTAGCATTTACATCAGAATTTCCAAGCATTGCGAGAATTTAAGAAGCTTTTGTTATTTTTTTATACTTAAAGATCTTCAAGAAAAATTTAATCTTTTTTGAAACCTCTACCAACTGTTTCTCTCCTCAAAATCATATAATTAGTGCTAACCTAATAATAAGTCTCAAATGTAAGTTACTGCTGTGATGTACAATTTAATGGTATACGGGTATGTCTCCAGCGACCTCTGTGGCATAGTTATAGTAAAACGCGTCTTCCGACGCGGGGTTGCGGATTTGTTCCGGTTGTTATACAGATTTTTATAAATATTGGTTCCAGACTGAATTCCTCATAAAGCTTGTTTAAAACCTTTCTGGGTGATTGAGACAGATTATCACATGTCAATAATCCCGCCATACTGTGCTGTATTTAACGAAAAAGTAAAACAACACAATACAATCTTAATACTCGTAATATACGAATAAAAATTAATCTCCCACTATAATGAAACTACTCTTACTTTAATTCGGCATTAGAACTGGCATGCCCACGATACATCCAAGTGATTGTTGTAGAAAAAAATCTACCAAGCGTAACTTAAATGATATCGTACGAGTCAAGTTTGGCAAAACAATATGTCATTAATATTCTGTCTACAAAACATATGCTAAAACTGCAATTTACGTACAATAGAAACATGATCTTAAATGAATCGGGCCGTGATAAAAGCAGGCCTGATTCCACGGTCATGGCAAACACTTTCACTCGTCTTTCGGAGAAACGGCTGCATCCATGGACCGGCGCGGAGCACAGCTCGAGGCACGGGTCTCGTTCGCCACAGCGTGTGCGCATGATGGCGCAATGAGATGCATAAAAAAGTAAATACCGTTATGACGATGCATTTTGTATTTTGGTTATGCAACTTGGCACAGGGCAATGGAGAAAAAAATATATATATATATACTATATATGATACTTTAGACAGTATAAAGTGAATTGTTATTATGAAAGTACCTTTAACATATGTTGTTATATATCAAGTTTGTGTAAATTAAAGATGGCCCGGACCTCATATTATAAAATACATATGTATTATATACATAAAGAAATATTTTATTACTTTTTTTTCAAATTTTCATAAATTTATTCTACTGTTATCATCAATCAATATCACCCTAAATGTTCCATCAGGAACACAGGTTTGCCTTAAAACGCCTCCATCCAGATTGGTACACAGCTTGGTACTTTACATCCTTCGAAGCCGTGGCTGAACCAGCTCAGAGACGATTTTTGACTATTGTAAAAGTTTATTTGAAGAGCGTTAGAAAATTAAACCAACGACACTGAGACTTGCAACAAACCCTAAGGAAAGCTCATCCAGGAGTCTTATTTTAGAATAGTAAACGTGTTACAGCTAACATAGAAAGAACAAATGTTCAGGACCCGAAACCCAGCCCCTTTTATGGTTACCAGCCTGCAATATCAAGACTGAAATCTAGGAATAGTTTCATTAAGAGAGCGCAAGAACTGATGAGTTCGTTGGATAAAGCGCCTTCTCTGAAATGAAAACACAAAACATTGACGACTGAAATTAGTTCTCGGAAAGATGGCGCCAAAAGACCAGCTACATTGGCCTACATAGAGCGCCCCGAATACACTCCGAGTAGGGGTGACTAGATGCAAAATGTTCATAAAGAAACGGGGTTTCTTGGGCGAAAGTAGAATTGAATGTGACTATGGGGATTTCTATACATAACACATATTAAATTGCCCGATCATTGGGACTAGATGCTCCAGGCAAGACATGATTGATACGAATGATAGGGCGATCTCTGTTGCCTCCTACTAGAAACACGTGACATAGTTAACAAGTGATGGCCCAGACACGGAAATAACAAGAATGCATTTTAAAATATCTGCCTACGGAAAGGCAACCTGAAAACGTAAGAGGTCGTATTCTCCATGCCTAGAGACCCCACAGACAGCTTTTTATCAAGGATAAAACTAAGCAATCGAAATTTTTCCAATAGTACATAAAATATGATTTGACTAAATATCATTGAATACGACTAAATATATATTTTCACCTTTAGCTATCGTGCCTTGTCAGTTATTTGTATATCAATAATAAAAACAAAACGAATAAAAAGATTTAAAATTTGTTTGAGCTTCGGTCAAATTATCAAGACTGATATTAATTTTTTTTATCATAAAAGTAACTAGTTACAAAAAAGTAATAAATATTTGCTTACAATCCAGTTATAAAATTATCTAAAAACTATTTTGAGAACGCAATTTACAATCTTCTCTGGTTTCGTTTGCAGTGTTAAGAAATTGTATAGTTTCTAATGAATTATTATAAATATATAAAATCAGCATTCTCATTTGATAAACGTAGTATTATTCCAAATTTTGATAACGTGAGCTTACCGCGATTATACTTCTAGAACATATTCTGTAACTTAACATTGCTCACTGGCTAAAAACACCCAAATTTTGATAACGTGAGCTTACCGCGATTATACTTCTAGAACATATTCTGTAACTTACATTGCTCACTGGCTAAAAACACCCAAATTTTGATAACGTGAGTTTACCGCGATTATACTTCTAGAACATATTCTGTAACTTACATTGCTCACTGGCTAAAAACACCCAAATTTTGATAACGTGAGCTTACTACGATTATACTTCTAGAACATATTCTGTAACTTAACATTGCTCACTGGCTAAAAACACCCAAATTTTGATAACGTGAGCTTACTACGATTATACTTCTAGAACATATTCTGTAACTTAACATTGCTCACTGGCTAAAAACATTCAAATTTGAGTGAATAGCCATTAAAAACACAAATTCCTTAGCGTCATTTGATAAAATTAATAAAAAATGCAAGTTCAAAAAACAACAAAATCATGAAGACAGAAAATGAAAACAATGCAAAGACAATTCAAATTCATTGTTGAAATTACACGAATGTCAAGATCAAGACCATTGGGAGAAAAATACACAGTTGAAATTTTCTTTGTTAAAACACAATGGGCCAATTAGATTCACAACAAATTCAACTTTCAAGATTTCCTGTCACTAATTTACTAGGATTTTCTACGTATTTAATTTCATACGATAAAGTTTACAGTGTATTGAAAGATAATGCCCCGAGAACAGAATAAAAATCTCATTCCATCACTTTTTCTTTCTTTGGTATAATAAATACTATTTTGCATTGTGACTCAGAGGTGAATTTTTGGTGAAACTGAATAATTTTATATATTTTTATTTCTAACATTGTGTGGGGCTATTCCATAAAGGTTTGTGCATATTTATACAAATGAATATTATTATATAAATGTTTTAAAGAATATTATATACAATTACATTATAAAATAACACGAAAATAAGTTTTGCAATATCAAACAAAGTATCGGTCTGGTTTTCACTTCAGGCCTCTTTCTGGTTGATCGTAAGAGATTGTCACAAGACACATGGTTGTTTTATATACAACGAAAGTTTAATAAAATACAAAAGCAACATCATTTTTAATGTTTTTATTACACTTTCGTTGTACAACCTGGTAGATTCATTTCGTTGTACAACCTGGTAGATTCATTTCGTTGTACAACCTGGTAGATTCATTTCCAAATGGAAATATCTTCCAAACAACAAGAAAGATGTTAATGAGGATATTTTAAATAAAACTAAGTTACCAACGATAATCGAGCCCGTAACCCCCGTATTGTTTTATATTTCTTGTGGATATTCAATGAAGTCATTTAAATGCAATGTAAATAATAATGTATATTTATTTACAAACTCTAATATTGATCGTATTTAAGTCAAGATCTGGTTTAGGTTTGTTAAGAATTTCCATTATAAAGAGCTTTTCATTTATATGCATAGGTCGAAAAAATATCTACGCCCACATTTCACATATTCCTCTCAGTGCACGCATTTCTTGGCTATTTTCATTATTTTCCATGTCCACATTTCACTCCAATACATCAATGTTGCCACTAATATGCTGTTGTGAACCATCATTAGTAGATCTTACTTGGTTTGAATATATGTCTTTAAGTGGCTAATTGACTTTGTTTCGTATTCCAACTTACTTTATTCAATTATATTCATATCTTATATCTGACTGGATATAAATATTATATTTATTAATAAATTGACTGCATTTTAGATATTACTAATAGTCAGTACTCATATACAATATATTATACAATATTACGAGTAAATTATATAACTGGGGCATAAGCATTGTAGCCGTATTAAAAAATAGAATAAACAACGTTACGCATATTGAGTGACACGCAACATACTCGTAAGTGCAGTATTGAATTCTAAATGTGTGAAACGTTTGATCAAATAAATATTATGAAAAATAGACTAATAATTATAATTTGGGTAAGCCTACCCGATAATTATCGGGTAGGCTTACCCAAAAATATTGCGTCCTGGTAATAATCCAGAAGAAGCTCTGCACATAGTAAACCGTTCTCTGTAAATCAATTTGAAAAATTTGAATTTCTTAGTGAACGATAAAATAAATGTGTTTGTCTGCACATTTTCACGTTAGTCGTATTTGCAAATTTGACATACCTTTTACCAAACCAACCAAATAAATATATGTACCAAATATCTACATGTTTCTATTTGATTTGCAAACAAACTTGTCAACGATGTCACACTTGTTTCAAGTTCGAATTTTCATAAATTATCTGAAATCTGTAATACTTGAACTTATATTATCTGAGATAGTTGAACAGAAGTTATTTTTTTACACATTTCATAAAATGATTTAACGAAATAATATTTTACGGTCAACTCAAAATAGTTCTTTTACTTTGAATAGCTGATGGTATACTATTTTTTGAAATATTTTAAATTGTCAACAAAAACAACAGTAATTAGAAGTTGTGTTGAAATATAGATATGAACCAATCGATAAAACCTTTAACTTCAGTATTTTTAAAATTAAATTATAAATGTTCATAAACAATTAACTATAAGATGACCTCTCTCGTCTGGTTGGAAAGACGCCTGTCTTCCAGCGCGGGTTTGATTCCCGTTCATACAAAGATTAAAAAAAAGGTTTGACACTTTTCTGAACCGTTGTAAGAGACTGGCACATGGCAATACATCTGGCAGATTGTACTATATACAACGAAAGTGTAATACAATACAATAGAGATTTTATATATACTTCATGAAAAAAATTAGATATTAAATTAAAAATTAAATAAAACTAGACATCTCGAATTTTACAATAATTACACTAGTTAATAAATTTTTACTTTTTGTCTGTAACAAAGATTAAATTAGCTGATTATTATTAAATCGACCCGAATGATTACGAAAATCGCAGTGAAAAGTTTGTGACACGTAACATTTTTGTGTAACAGAAGGGGGAGTGTTTTAATAAAATAAGTACGTTTTTGCACATTTAAAAAGTCGTAATTACAACAATGAAAATAAATAAATTCCTGAAATACTACATTTAGACACAGAATACAATGTTAATACATAGGAAAATAAATAAAACTGAATAAAAAATAATTACTACAAGAAAAATTTACCTTACATATGATAACATTTTTTTGTTAAAAAATAGCCTTTTTTATAAATTTGATCGAAGCAAATTTTTTTTATAGATTGTATATTAAATTGAATGAAAACTCAAATTAGATAACTTAGAAGCCCCTACATTACAGTATACAGCCATAAACAGATTACTAGCAACATTTTTTTGTTAAAATATGAAATACTTACAGCTATTTTTTCCTCTTGTACTTTGTGTCACTTTCTCTAAAAAAAACCAACAGTAGTCCCCTATCATATTAGAATCCCACCTTCCTTGATATCGTTGTTCCATTCTTTGAATATCCTGATGGAATCTTTCCCCTTGTTTATCACTTAGAGCTCCTAAGTTCTCTGGAGAAAAGTCTAGATGGGAATGCAGGAAGTGTATTTTCAGTGATATTTGACATTCTAGCTTCTGGTAACTGCAAGAGTTCTTGTACAAGCTGTTCGTAATTGTCAGCTTTATTATTACATAGGAAACCATTAACAGCTCTTCTGTACCGCACAGGGTACAAATAGACTGTAGCGTAGGTACGTTGGTTGCTGCGCTGCGCTCGGAGAGTCGAGGTAGCGAATCCCAAAGCGAAGATCCAGAAGAAGAAGAAGGTGGCGGGGTGGAGAGATTCCTCTCAGGCAGGTCGAAGTAGCGGGTCTCAAAGTAAAACACAGTAGAATCGGTTGTTACTGAGAATATAATTTTTCGCTAACTAGTGATGGATAGCTTGTTCGGAGTTTCGGTCCAATGGTAGGACGCCTTACTCCTTCATCGGATAAGTGCTGACTGTTATGATATTTATTGGAGAATAATTTTTCGCTAAAGGGGGACCCTCTATATTAATGGTCAGTCGGTCATCACAAGCGCCCATTATCCGCGAAATACAACAACTTTCGGGGTTTTGAGCGCTACTTAAGCCGACCGGCCCTCGACCTACTCACGACGCTCCACCCCGCAAGTCCTTTATTTCCCTTGCGGTCGCGAACACGATCGGAGTCAAATAAACATAATTTTACATCAATTTCCAAATAATTTACATTTCAACAAATATAAGGTTTTCAATGTCTATACACATACATTAATTATACACAAAATATATATACCAAACATTTACATATTATACCACGTATCAAGTATAAGGATTTACATCAATACACATGCAAGGGTGACCGCACACGTCCGATACATCTTCCAAAGGCTTTCCAAACTTCTAGTTCTTCAAAACTTTTTTTTTCGAACTTTTCATCTTTCAAAAGTTTCAGTCAAAAACTAATTTCAGGTTTTTTTCTTAAAAGGTACGTGATGGAACATTTTCAAATTGACCTAAAATTACCGTTTTCACCCTTGTTGCAAAAACGTTAACTAGTGTTATTACGGACAGAGAAAAAAGAAAACATACATTTCCTCTCTATAATGATTTGCAATAGATTATTGTGTAAGCAATCCTTACCATATTCATCGGAAGTGAAATTTGCGCATAACCCACGCGCTAAATAATATTGTATACAATTTTATCACAAACAAATCTTGTGACTTGTAGCGCGTTTCGATATTGCGAAAATCCTATAAAACGAATGAAGCAAGCGATACATTATTTTTTAATGTTTCTTGATTCGATTCTTATGAAAGCCTCACAAATACTTAAGTAGACATTGGAGACAAAATATGACACGTGGGTGTGATATAACAGATCAATTGGATACAATGAATCGTTTCGAATTCTGAGAGTGCGACCGTCCGTCGTTCTATTCGGCCTGAGAACCGGTTGCATGGAGCCAGTCGTAACACCGCTCGTAGCCATAACCGTTGCAGCTTGGTGTGTAGTGATCTACATATCTACTCGTATTTATGTACGTGACTTTTCCATCAAAACTGTCACTTTTACTTTCCTTGTTTACAACTACAATGACTCTTAACTGTTTATTTAAATTTAAAATGCATGTATTACTTACAATTCATTGGTTTGTGGTAAAAAATAAGTAAGACAGGTATGAGTTTATTTTTCATCATCCTTTTAGATACATCTTCATTACTTTTTTACTATATTTTTGGATATAGCTTTAATCCCGTCAATACTTAATCTTGGATAACATATGAAACTATTTGTAGCATTATGATAGTCGCATTGCAGTGGTACGTATATTTATTTCTTGGGGCTTTCACAAAACATCAAAATCATTACATTTTCATCTTCAGAACTTGTTAGTAATCTACTTCACTATGAGTGGTATGTTTCCAGATATATGATAGCTTGGCCCATGCGTTTACGTCACTGTTAAAACCCCGCCTAAGAGCAAGCGGTGTCTGGCCCTCACCAATCATGGCGAAGTTGACTGCAAACAAGCCGAGAAGATGGAAACTGCAACGTTGACATTATAAGCCAAACCACGTGATACAATAATCCGAAAGACCTTATACAGCTGAATGAAATAATGCAGTAATTTAAACATTGGTTTTTGGTACAAAATGACTTAAGTATGAACTACAATATATTCCCGTAATCATATTTTTCGGATTTACGAGTAGTTCATCAAGGTGCATAAAATGAAATGAGATTTTTTACTAAGCAAAGCATGAAAATTAAAACGAATGAGGAAAAATCCTTGTACGCCAAACATTATCTCACAATGACCGATTTCGTTTTGTAATAATGGAGATTTAATAAAATAAATGTTAGATAATTGACCTTACTTCTCATTTTTAAATCTTAGAATTTTTAAATATATTATATAAGAAACCATTTATTACCTGTTTTTTTTCAAACGTAAGGAAAATCTTTCATAATATGTAATTTCTTAATCCTCGGTCATCCTCCAGAAACACATGGGATTAATTTTGTATAAAAATATTGAAGCATCCATATTAAAAACACAGAAATGTTCAGATTTTTTATTATACTATGCGTATCCAGAAAGTAAGTGTACTGAGGCTCTCACGACCGGATGGATTTTATTTTCGACATGTTGGCTACACTTCCGTGTAGCCTGACCCTTCCCCTCCGCAATGAGACCGGTTCGAGGTCAGTACGTTGAGAAGTGTCGACGCGACAACACGTTTCGTGAAAAATGTCAATCCAATCTCCCGCCAAGTGCGAAATACGCGGCGTCATCCGTTATCTCGTTTGGAAGGGAAAACCTCCGGTTGAGGTTTATAATGAGGTGAAAACTGCATATGGTGATAAAGCTATGAATCGTACGAGTGTGTACAAGTGGTGTCGCGAGTTTAAAAACGGTCACGTCACACCTCTTCACCCTCCGCCAAAAAGTTCAAAACCACAATTTCAGCCAAGAAAATCATGGCATCCGTGTTTTGGGACTGTCAAGGCATAATTTTAATTGAATATATGCCTCAAGGGGAGATCATCAACTCTGCAAGATACTGAGACCCTAAAAAAATTGCGGAGGGCGATTTAGAACAAGAGGAAAGGCATGCTGACAAAGGGAGTCTGCCTGCTGCACGACAATGCCAGACCACACACGGCCAACGCCACGAAGGAACTGCTCGCCTCGTTTAAATGGGATGTCCTGAACCATCCCGCGCATTCCCCTGACCTAGCACCTTCAGATTACTATCTCTTTACCTCCCTGAAGCTGCACATGGGTGGAAAAAGGTTTTCAACCGACGAGGAGGTAAAGGAGGAGGTGGAGAAGTGGACGGAGGGGTTGGCGGGAAACTACTTCGAGGAAGGCATCAAAAAGTTGATACCACGCTTCACCACCTGCATTGAGAGGAATGGCGACTATGTCGAAAAATAGCTTACATATGTACTACGGTAACCACGTAATTTTTTTGACTAAATAAAAAAAATTGTAACCTACAAAAATTCAGTACACTTACTTTCTGGATATGCCTCGTACTTTTGCTACACAATTAAAAAATAAGTTTCCCTGACTATACTCCTTTGTGATTGCGATTTGAAGCTCTAATGAATATCATAAAGTACACGCAATAGGATGAGATACTTTCTTATGTTTGCCTTAATAAAAATTGGCTTTACATAATAATACGCATTGTATTTTTATTTCAGATAAGTACCAAATCAACGCTAAGCATACTTTGCTTAGTTCTGGCATTAGCATATTCACGTGCGGAAAATCAAGAGAAAAATTGGTCATGGGGGAATAAACCAGATACTACAGCAGCTCAAAATGAACCATTAGAAGACTACGTCGCTGAAGAAACATCATTCTACGGCTCACAAGTTGACAATACTAACTCTACAGGAGCTGATGATGTGATCGAAGATATATTAATTTCTGGTCGACAAGGTCGAAATATCGAAGGTCTGGATGAATTCTACCAAGATCCAAATGTTAAACAAGCTTTAGAATCTGGTGACGATGTTCAAGCGAGAAATATTATTAAGGATCGGCTATGTAATCTGGGACTGATGCAGGTAAAGTATATATTTTTTTTAATTATTGATAATTATTTAAAAAAATCTCGACAATATTACCTAGATATTAATCTCATTTAAATTATTATTTCACCTGTTCGAGTATTACATGAAATTTGACAATATTTTTTATTTCAGTGCGAAGGCGAAATTATTGACGGAAAACGACCTTATGTATCTCCTGAAGATTTGATTTATGCGCAGCCTGTCGATATCAAACCAGTTGGACGGCCAATTCCGTCAATTCCTGTCCGAGGACCACCACGAGCATACGGCCCATCAAAACCAATTCTTGGCAGACCACCTGTGGGTCCTCCAGTAGGACCACCTAGAAAAGTTGGTTACGGAGGCCCACCGAGACCAGGCTATGGACCCCCATCCAAATTCGGGCCTCTATCGCCAGGAGGTTTCGCTTCACAAGGCAGTTTCGCTTCCAGTTCCCACAACAGCTTCTCCAGTTCATTCGATAGCCCTTCGGGACCTGGTTACTTTTCAAAACCTCTCGGCCCAATAATTGATAATGGTCATTTCGAAATTGAAAATCCGTACGAATTTGAACGACCCATCAAACACGCCATAAAAGACAACAAAAACTTGCTTATTGGCGACGCAGCAACTGTTCAACAACATGTCCACCACCATTTTCATCACGGTGAAGAAGATGGAAAGAAAACTGTCATCGTAAATAACCCCATCCCTGTAAGTGCTGAAAGTAATCTACATTCAACGGGAGTCTCGGGTGCACAGATCGTAACCGGTTCATATCAAACGTCGTCTAATTTGAATTCAGGTCAAAGTGGATTCCAAAGTGGATTTACACCAGGAGGAGTTTATAACTCAGTTAAACCAGTCTATGAAAATTCACAGCCCAGCTATTCTAGCATTTACAAAGGAACTAACACTGCTCAGAACCAAAATCTCAATGGCGTATATAACTTGGGATATGCCTCAGGAGCCGGATACGGCCAGTCTGCAGGACTAGGCTCTTTTGGATCTTCAGCATCAGGTTCTTATGCAAACGCAGGAAACACAAATCAACTATATAAGAAAGAATTAAATACTGCTCCAGTAAATAACAATTTACTAGGCAGTGGAACATATTACGCAGGGTCCAATCAATACAGTAGTCAATTTGGATACATGGGCGCTGATAACTACAAAGGATTCGAGTCTGGGAGAGGAGAAGTATACGACTGCGTTTGTGTACCATATGACCAGTGCCCCAACCAGGATATAATTGGTCGCAAAGATGACCTCTTTTTACCAATTGACCCAAGAAATTTGAATAAAAATATCGATGCTCTGCCAGAAGAGAAGGTGGTGATAACCGACGGAAACGGCACAATGACAGTTGTGAGAGTAACTAAAATGGCCGGGAATTTAACAGACGAGTCATATAATGAACCCAAGAAAATATCCAAAAGGGAAGCGAACGATAAAGCCAGTGACTCAGTAAATAAAGCGATTGAACCAGTAAGTGTAGTTTTAATAAATTTATTTCGAAATAGTATCGTAATACCTTTTTTTTATTTTGGGTCGGGTTTCTCCTTTTGTTTCTAACAATAATGCTACGTATGTTTCATTTCTATAATAAATTAATATTCATTTTTACGTGGCTTGCCAGTACTCATAATACTAGTTATACTTCCATTTCCATTAACTTTATTGAGCATTAATACATGTACATATAAAATAGCATTAACCTTTTAGTTACATATTATCTTTGTATTACTATCCCTTAATATATATTATACTCGTACTTCATAAATTGGGTGAAAAACGACCTTTACTTTAGGTAAAATAGGAAATGGAGTAAGTTTGGTGTATTTGTATTCAGGTACATAATAAATTATTGAGTAAAACGAGGTTACTAAAATTTCCGTCGTTACTAAAAAATCTTGTCTACCGTGATGTTATTAATTATATAAATAATGTAATAAGTAAAATATTTCATGTGGAAATTTATTAACAAAAAATTGGGTGAAACAAGTTAACGCCAACAAAATATTTTAAAATATCTATAAAATATTTACACATTATCTATCTGTCACTCATGGTTCAAAATTTCTTCAGCGCCAACGCGGCTCTGACGACGACGATAGTCGAGGCATTCTCGGTTCAAAGATCCAGCCCACCTTTGGAGTTTCATTCGGACTACCCAACTCCGGCTACGGCGGTTATCCTCTCAATCCTTTCGGCCAAAACCCCGTCGTAAATCCATACGGATCTTCCATCGGGGGCGGGGGTCTTAACTTGGGATTGGTTTCTGTCGATCCATTGGTATCGGTTCAGCTTACTAAAAACGATTATGGCGAAAAAGTTGTAAAACCTTTGGTAAACTTGCACGTTACACCAAACGGAAATTTCATTCATAAACTTGGATCTATCTTTCAACAGAAGAAAGAAGCCTTGTTCGGCGGTGGCGGTTATGGCGGTGGGGGTTATGGCGGTGGGGGTTACGGAGGTTACGACGGCGGGTATCCTCCGGTGCACCACAACCATTACCATTACGGAGTCTCTCGACCACCGCCACACTACCACGGCGCAGGAGGCCCGCCATCGTATCACCATGGTCCACCTCCTTTCGTGAATCGCCCTCCTCATCGTCCTCCATTCTATGGCGGTTCTGGACCGGGAGGATATTCCTATTCGGGTGGTTTCCGAAATGCAGAATATGACGATGATGACGAAGACTTTTCGGGCCCATACAGCAATGACGCTGTTGACTATAATAATTACAACCATGGCGGAGAATTTTACGGTCGTTCTTTAACCAATACCAATGGAAACAAAAGCCAAATGCCGAATAATTACGCGCAGAATTACAACTCCTATAGCTCGTTACAAAATATCCCGGTCCAAGCTCCCGGCCAGGCCCAGGGAGGCCGTAGTGTGAAATTCCCCTCCCGCCGCCGTAGACGCGAGGCCGCCCAGTCCGAAGAGGAGAACTCGGAAAAGATTCCGCTAAGCGATGAAACAGAACAGAGAAATAAAGCCGCTAAGGTAATTTGTATCGATCTGAAGACTTATATTCAATATTTTTGGCAGACATGCAGTCAGTCGGTATATTCCTGCACTCATAAGTATACTTTTAATGCAAATAAATAAACTTTTATGTAAAATATTCTTGTGCATGAACTCATCTACTTAAACTAAAAGCTTTGGCTGGCCACATGTAGATCTCCCTATGAGAACGATTATTTTCTGTTCCTTGTCTTCTTTTACTTCAACTAATTGTATTATACCATATATATCCCATCATTTCACTTTATTAAATTCATTATACACAATGTAAATTAAAAATAAGTAAATTTTAACAAAAAATTGAAAATTCAAGGAATAATGGCAACTGTTACATTTTAGCGTCAAGCATACTTTGGTCAACAGCAACAACAACAGCAACAGCAATGTGGACCTCGTCAGGTTTGCTGTAAGAGGTCATACAAACCACAAATTCAAGGACATAACCGAGGGCAGTGCGGAATCCGACATTCCCAAGGAATTAACGGAAGAATCAAGAATCCAGTGTATGTGGATGGAGACAGTGAATTCGGAGAGTACCCATGGCAAGTGGCTATTTTGAAGAAAGATTCCAAAGAATCAGTCTATGTATGTGGAGGAACTTTGTTTGATCCACTGCACATTTTGACAGCTGCTCATTGCGTTAAAACGTAAGAAATGATAATATAACGTACTTATTTGAGTTGTATTTTTTTGCCACATAAATCATAATTATAATCTATTTTTTCCAACAGATATGCCGGCTTTGACTTAAGAGTGAGGCTCGGAGAATGGGATGTCAATCATGATGTTGAGTTCTTCCCTTATATAGAAAGAGATGTTATATCTGTACATGTTCATCCTCAATATTACGCAGGCACTTTGGATAATGACCTCGCAATCCTGAAGTTAGATCACCCAGTTGATTGGACCAAATATCCTCACATTAGTCCTGCATGTTTACCTGACAAGTTTACCGATTATACTGGAGCAAGGTGTTGGACAACAGGATGGGGTAAAGATGCTTTTGGTGACTTTGGGAAATACCAAAATATCTTAAAAGAAGTCGATGTACCGATAATAAGTCATCATCAATGCGAAGCTCAGCTTAGACAAACAAGACTGGGTTATCAATACAAGCTAAATCCAGGATTCATTTGTGCCGGAGGTGAAGAAGGCAAGGATGCTTGCAAAGGAGATGGAGGTGGTCCAATGGTGTGCGAGAGGGGAGGAAGTTGGCAACTGGTCGGAGTCGTCTCATGGGGGATCGGTTGTGGACAAGCTAATGTTCCTGGTGTTTATGTTAAAGTATCACATTATCGTGATTGGATCGCACAAGTTACAGGAAGATTTTAATCTTCCATCAACTCTTCTTGTGATCTAAAAAAATTCATAGATAATCAACATCAATCCAAAAGAAAAGAAATTGTCATAAAATCAATGTTGTAAATACGCCATGAGAAAACTAAGATTAGTTCACTTTGACGATTCCATTCAACAGAATCAAATGAAAATATTTATTTTAATGAAACCTTAGAGCTAAGACTTGAACAATGTTATGTAAGAATAGATAAGTTTCGAATATTTATTTTATATTTATATTACATAATACTTTTATTACATGTATTACATTTTGGCTGACTGTTCGAACACTTATATAATAAGTTAATAATTATATGTTGTTTCGTCAGTTCATCTGAAAAGAAGTGTAAAATGCGTTAGCATGACTTACTTTTTAATAAACAAGTAATTTGTTAATAAGTATTTTTTATTACTACCTAAATCAAAATCAGTCTTTTAGAATGTCTGGCATTAATGTAAGGCCTACAGAAGGCAGCGTATACCTGCCACTAAATTCAGGTAGATGATGACTTAGATAACAAATTTCCATCAACTCTATACGAAGTATTGTACAACAGAGGAACCCCCTCTCAAAGATATTGTTCACCATTTTCATAGAGGATAAACTGTACAAGTCAAATTACTAGCAATCCTGAGCCTCTATGATATGGAAATCAACTCTCATATATTTTCAGAAGACGTGGCTAAACTACCATACAGGAAACAAATGCTAGAAGACAGGTGTGAGCCGTTGTGCTGAATGAGGATCAGTATGTCAAAAACAAGTCATGTCGATTGGATGCATAAATTCCCAATGCAATATCCAATTAATGAAGACAGCAGCAAAAAGTGGAAAACGTCACAAGGTGTCAAGAGGGTCAACTAGACGGCAGATAAGAGCAGCAAGGAGCATATTAAGAGTCTTCCGTAGTTCGGTGATGGTGTAGCTTTCATTTAACACTAAAATTCAAGTCTTGAAATCAAAACACAAGCCAATCCTGACGCATGGGTATAAATATTAAGTATTTACCGAATGTACAGTAAAAAATACATATCCATGGAGCGAGATATTTCCGTGAACCCTTGTTAGATATATTAAGATACTGACGCCGAAATGGGGATATATGCCAGAAACTAGGTGTTGAATCTGTAACTCTATGGATTGAAAAATCTCAGATAACTTGGTTAAGACATGTGTTGTGAATGTCAGATTGTGGTATCCGGAAACTTATGTTCAAGGTGATGAAAAAGGAGACTAAGAAGGATGCGGAATTCGCAAATAAAAGAACTATGCGAGAACATTAATAAAGTCATATGACCATTGAAATAAAATAAAATAAATAAGACATACTTTGACTGGATTAGGAGGAAACTACTCCTGAAACAACCTAGGACCTACATGCTTGGAGGAGTATCGTGGCAGCACTGCAGCCCGGAACCTAACAAACATGAGGTAGATAAGATAAAGATGCAGAAGTATTTAAAACCGGAAGACTTATAATGAATAACAACTACTAAAATAAAGTCTACTTAATACTCAACAAACCATGGACACAAGTAAGTTGCCTCTGATGTTTGGGTAGATATTTAGAATATTATGACATACGTATATTGTAAAGTGACAACAATGAGCAAAGCTGCATAAAATTATATTTTATAAAGAAAAGGATGTGTTGCAACCAAATGACTACTGAAGTTTTGTTAAAAAAAAGCTTACTCATTGCACATCTAGCAGAGCCTACAAAATTACATCAAAATTGAATGAAGAAACATTTTGTTAACATGCAACCTTCTTTATTTTTAGTTTCTCTTTAATCTTTTGTGCTAATCTCCACATCGCTGCACGGAAACTAATCCTGAGCATTGATAAAGAGGGATAAGAACATAATAACTGCAGTAGGAATACATGCCTTGCCAAAATTATTCAGTATTACAATCAACCCTCGAAAATTATAACTCGCAATTTGTTACAACTCGCTTGCGATAAAATAAGTGGGGGTGAATAAGTGAAGGAACAATACTCGTTAACATCGAATATATAATAGGTTAGGATAAACAAAAAACTGACGAAGATGACAACTGTTAAAATAGAATACAGTGAAACCCCGTTTATATCAGGTGTACAAATAAGCCGCCGCCGTTTGTCAAAAGTTGGTGCCACCAGTAAGCTATGGTTAAAATTGTCAGATGTAAAACGTCATTGTCGTAAGGTTGGACATCTGTCAACATTATAACCTTGAAATAGTAGTGAATTTTTATCAGTATAGTATATTCTTTTGTGTGCGAAAATGTTAAGTTTTGGGCCGAATAAGCGTCATTTGCGGGAACTTTTGATTTACTTCTTCAATTTGAAGAAATCTGCAGCTGAGGCGCATCGATTGCTTGTAGAAGCATATTGTGAGGCTGCCTTAAGTGAGAGAAGTTGTCGTGAGTGGTTTCAAAAGTTTAAGAACGGTGAATTTGACATCGAAGACAAAGAACGTAGCGGAAGGCCGAAGGTGTACGAAGACGCGGAATTGGAATTGGAAGTATTATTGGATCAAGATTCATGCCAAACGCAAGAAGAACTTGCAATTACATTAGGAGTGACTCAACAAGCAATTTTACATAGGTTGAAATCATTGGGAATGATTAAAAAACAAGGAAATTGGGTTCCATATGAACTGACACCGAAAAACGTTGAACGCCGATTTTCCACATGTGAAATGCTGCTTGCCAGGCATAAACGAAAGGGTTTTCTGCACCGTATAGTCACTGGTGATGAAAAATGGATCCACTATGATAATCCAAAAAGGAAGAAATCATGGGGACCCCCTCGCCATGCTTCAACATCTACGGCTAAGCCAAATATTCATGGAAAAAAACTCTTGTTGTGCATTTGGTGGGATCAGCTTGGTGTCGTGTATTATGAGTTGCTTAAACCGAACGAAACCATTGCTGGGGCTGTCTACCAAACACAATTGATGAGATTGAATCGAGCACTCAAGGAAAAGCGCACCTACTACTAATCCAGACACAACAAAATTATTCTCCTACATGATAATGCTCATCCACATGTTACGGCGCCGGTCAAAACCTATTTGGAAACACTCAATTGGGAAGTTTTACCCCACCCGCCGTATTCACCAGACATTGCTCCTTCTGATTTCCACTTGTTTCTATCGATGACGCGTGGCCTGTCTGAGTAGCACGTCACATCATATTAGGTGTACAAATAAGTTTCCGCCGTTTTTTATAAAAAAATGGGCATTTATTGTGAAAGAACGGAACCTCATGTTTTATTCGAAGTAGTACCCATCGCTTGCCACTACTTTTCCCCATCTTTCTGTCAGCATACGAATACCGCGTCAGTCATCATCATCATCTTTTGAGGCTATCCACGAATCGACTCAATTTTTGGTATCTTCATATGATGTGAAGTGCTGCTCAGACAGGCCATGCGTCATCGATCAAAACAAGTGGTAATCAGAAGGAGCAATGTCTGGTGAATACAGCGGGTGGGGTAAAACTTCTCAATTGAGTGTTTCCAAATAGGTTTTGACCGGTGCCGCAACATGTGGACTAGCATTATCATGCAGAAGAATAATTTTGTCGTGTCTGGCGTAGTAGTGGGCGCGCTTTTCCTCGAGTGCTCGACTCAATCTCATCAATTATGTTCGGTAGACAGCCCCAGCAATGGTTTCATTCGGTTTGAGCAACTCATAATACACGACACCAAGCTGATCCCACCAAATACACAACAAGAGTTTTTTTCCATGAATATTTGGCTTAGCCGTAGATGTTGAAGCATGGCGAGGGGGTCCCCATGATTTCTTCCTTTTTGGATTATCATAATGGATGCATTTTTCATCACCAGTGACTATATGGTGCAGAAAACCCTTTCGTTTATGCCTGGCAAGCAGCATTTCACATGTGGAAAATTGGCATTCAAAGTTTCTCCGTGTCAGTTCATATGAATCCCAATTTCTTTGTTTTTGAATCATTCCCAATGATTTCAACCCATGTGAAATTGCTTGTTGAGTCACTCCTAATGTAAGTGCAAGTTCTTCTTGCGTTTGGCACGAATCTTGATCCAATAATACTTCCAATTCCGCGTCTTCGTACACTTTCGGCCTTCCGCTACGTTCTTTGTCTTCGATGTCAAATTCACCGTTCTTAAACTTTTGAAACCACTCACGACAACTTCTCTCACTTAAGGCAGCCTCACCATATGCTTCTACAAGCAATCGATGCGCCTCAGCTGCAGATTTCTTCAAATTGAAGAAGTAAATCAAAAGTTCCCGCAAATGACGCTTATTCGGCTCAAAACTTGACATTTTCGAACACAAAAAAATATGTTATACTGATAAAAATTCACTAATATTTCAAGGTCATGTTGTTGACAGATGTCCAACCTTACGATAATGACATTTTACATCTGACAATTTTAACCATAACTTACTGGTGGCGCCAACTTTTGTCAAACGGCGGTGACTTATTTGTACACCCAATATGAAGATACCAAAAATTGGGTTGATTCGTGGATAGCCTCAAAAGATGAAGCATTCTTCCAACGCGGTATCCGTATGCTGCCAGAAAGATGGGAAAAAGTAGTGGCAAGCGATGGGCAATACTTCGAATAAAACATGAGGTTCCGTTCATTCACAATAAATGCCCAATTTTTCATAAAAAACGGCGGAAACTTATTTGTACACCTAATACGTTTTTGAAGGTACTGACAAAAAAATATATAATTGGAGGGAAAACATAGATTCGGGGTTAAAAAAAATTGAAAATTATTTTTTATTTAGATAATCACGCAAATCGGAAAACTCACGATTTTTTATTATCGTAGCCAAAGTTGTAATGGGTATCGCCAAATCACCCGCGAGCGAAATCCGTGAACCAATGTGTTTATTCACTCTTTCGAGAATTTTCCTTTTCTCTTGAATCGATAATGTTTTTTTTTGCCGAGACATTATTTGAAGGGATTTAATGAAAAATTAAAAGAAATGTAAATTGATACACGACAATTGAAATTGTATGTACACGACCGACACGTTTAAAACACAAGCACAGATTGACCAAATATACAGTCTGCCTGCCTCTGATTCGCCAAATTTTCCACCAATTGCATCATATTACACGACTCATAACCTTAACCATCGTCACGCGCATTTAATTAAATATGTTTATAAATTGATTTGCATTTCAAATATTTCAAACGTAAATTGCGGGAAATAAAAAGATAAAAGTGGGAAATAAAAACGTAAAAGCGGGTACTAAAATAAAACGGGATTGTAAAAATTCAACGCAAATAGCGGGAAAACGTGAATTCCGGGCACGTAAAAACGGGGTTTCACTGTATATATATATAAAACTACTGATTTAAGTAATAATAAATTAATAAGAAATATTTTCTTAAGAAAATCATGACATAAAAAATCACCTTCTGATAGCTTACTTGCAAATGCCATTTTTCCACTCACAAAATGCGAGCGTATGAGTGGGTTTTTCGAGGGTTAATTACAATGTGTGATAGAATAAGGAATGATCTGATAAATTATAACTGTTTGTTGGAGACAAATAGTAAAAAAAAGAAAGGAATCTTGGGGAAAAATAGAACGACAGTTGAAATTTTATCTGAGAGAAATGTACGGAGTATGAGAAAGAGAAAAGCATTCATGACAAGATTTAAGGATGTGGAATAGATAAAAGCTGTGTGTGTGGATAGAAAAAAGTGGACATCTATCCCCTCCGTACCCCAAAAGCAACATGTGAGCCTTTAGTCATATTTACCAGGTCTGTAAATATGAAACTGGAATTTGCTCATATATGGCTCTAGTTGTCAATGTAGTGACTGTCAAACCGCGTCATTGGCGCCTTTTTCTTGTGTTTACATTTGACGAAGACTTTTAACTCATAACAATACAAGTTTAATACAACTACATATGTTTTCATAGCACTAAACATGTCTATGCATAGCATTTCATAGCATTAAACATGCGCCTGAAAACTACGATTTGCGGACAGCATTGATTTTCTGTTACCATTTGAAGAAAACTGCTGCAGAATCGCATCGAATGCTTGTCGAAGCTTACGGTGAGCATGCTCATGGTAAATCACAGTGCTTTGAGTGGTTTAAAAAATTCAAAAGTGGCGATTTTGATGTGAGAAACGAAAAACATGAAAGACCACCGAGAAAGTTTGAAGACACCGAATTGCAAGCATTATTGGATGAGGATGACGCTCAAACGCAACAACTCATGGATCAATTAAATGTGACACGAGAAGCCGTCTCCATACGTTTGAAAGTCATGGGAAAGATCCAGAAGGTGGGAAAATGGGTTTCTCATGAACTGAATGAAAGACAGCAGGAAAACCGAAAAACCACTTGCGAAATGCTGCTCGCCAGGTACAAAAGAAAATCATTTCTCCATCAAATTGTGACTGGCGATAAAAAATGGATATTTTTTGAGAATTCTAAGCGTAAAAGATCATGTATAACTCCAAGCAAACCAGCGACATCGACTGCAAGGCCAAATCGCTATGGACGGAAGACAATGCTCTGTGTTTGGTGGGATCAGAAGGGTGTTATCTATTATGAGCTGCTAAAACCTGGTGAAACCGTTACTGAACACTACCAACAACAAATTATGGATTTGAACCAAGCATTGCGTGAAAATCGACCAGAATATCAAAAGAGGCAACACAAAGTGATTTTTCTTCATGATAATGCACCATCGCACACAGCAACACCGGTCAAGGAAACGATTGAAGCGTTTAGTTGGCAAATACTTCCGCATGCGGCTTACTCACCAGACTTGGCTCCATCCGATTACTACTTATTTGCATCGATGGGACACGCATTTGCTCAGCAGCGCTTCACTTCTTACGAAAATGGCTCGATGAGTGGTTTGCATCAAAAGAGCAACAGTCTTTTTGGTGTGGTATCCACAAATTGCCAGAGAGATGGGAAAAATGTGTAGCTAGCGATGGGCAATACTTTGAATAAAATATTTTTTACTATTTTCAAACAATAAATGTGTATTTTCAATAAATAATTCCGGTTTCATACTTACAGACCTGATATATAATGTAAGGGTCGCTTTATTTTCCAAGGAAACATTGTAATTTACAACTGATTGTTCTAAAAATACAGGTCCTTAACAACTGAGTTGTATGTAATTGCGGGCCATTAGACTTACGGAGTAATTTTAGTGCGTATTTGGTGCCTATGGATTACATACTCGTATCATTCATAATTCTAGAGTAATGACATTCACATTGAGTAATTTTATATACAAATTGCTTATCGTCCATTGTGGGAATGGAGTGTCCCAAGCTTTACGTTATCCTTTTGGTAATCGAGATTCCAGTTTCGAAGAAGACAAAGTGATCAACATTGCACCTCAAGGTGTACATTAATCATTCATTACTGGCTTCATTACTGGCAGTTCATACATGCTGGAAAAATTATTGCACTTATATATATCATGCACATACGAGTATTATTACCAGACGAACTCTTGAACATGATCAGTACTAAAAACACCTATAAGTATTCATATAAACATTTGATTGGTGCTCAATACACCCATCTCCGTCCTATTTCGAATTTATTTGAATGAATTAAAAAATAAGTGAGCCCTATTGATATTAATAAGGTTTGTAAGGGTATATAATAATGAATTAAACCTGCACTATTCTTCTCACCTTTACACTATTTTTTAAGAATTTCAAATCTATACAATTTGTGATTTTAAAAGAAATTATTCAAGTCAATGTGGTAATCACAATATGAATCTTTTTAATTTGAGGGTCAAAGACAAACATCTCGCCAACTAGTCCTCAGAGGTCACCAGGTATTGATATTTTATAACATCTTTATATGTAAAGAAGCTAAAAAATAGGACAACACAAGAAAAATATTAATGGTATTTGATTTTATCATTCAGTGATTTTCTCTCTACAGAAAAAGGAAGAAACTATTTATTTATTTTACATTTGATACAGGTTTAATCCAGTTACATCGAATAAAAAGAAAATACCAGGTCTGTAAATATGAAACCGGAATTTGCTCATAGATGACTCTAGTTGTCAATGTAGTGACTGTCAAACCGCATCATTGGCACCTTTTTCTTGTGTTTACATTTGTCAAAGACTTTTAACTCACAACAATAAAAGTTTAATACAACTACATATGTTTTCATAGCGTTGAACATGTCTGTTTTTGTGCCTGAAAACTAAGATTTGCGGACAGCATTGATTTTCTGTTACCATTTGAAGAAAACTGCTGCAGAATCGCATCGAATGCTTGTCGAAGCTTACGGTGAGCATGCTCATGGTAAATCACAGTGCTTTGAGTGGTTTAAAAAATTCAAAAGTGGCGATTTTGATGTGAGAAACGAAAAACATGGAAGACCACCGAGAAAGTTTGAAGACGCCGAATTGCAAGCATTGTTGGATGAGGATGACGCTCAAACGCAACAACAACTCGCGGATTAATTGAATGTGACACGAGAAGCCGTCTCCATACGTTTGAAAGCCATGGAAAAGATCCAGAAGGTGGGAAAATGGGTTCCACATGAACTGAATGAGACAGCAGGAAAACCGAAAAACCACTTGCGAAATGCTGCTCGCCAGGTACAAAAGAAAATCATTTCTCCATCAAATTGTGACTGGCGATGAAAAATGGATATTTTTCGAGAATTCTAAGCGTAAAAGATCATGGATAACTCCAAGCAAACCAGCGACATCGACTGCAAGGCCAAATCGTTATGGACGGAAGACAATGCTCTGTGTTTGGTGGAATCAGAAGGGTGTTATCTATTATGAGCTGCTAAAACCTGGCGAAACCGTTAATACTGAACACTACCAACAACGTGAAAATCGACCAGAATATCAAAAGAGGCAACACAAAGTGATTTTTCTTCATGATAATGCACCATCGCACACAGCAAAACCGGTCAAGGAAACGATTGAGGCATTTAGTTGGCCAATACTTTTGCATGCGGCTTACTCACCAGGTTTGGCTCCACCCGATTACTACTTATTTGCATCGATGGTACACGCACTTGCTGAGCAGCGCTTCACTTCTTACGAAAATGGCTCGATGATTGATTTGCGTCAAAAGAGCAACAGTTTTTTTGGAGTGGCATCCACAAATTGCCAAAGAGATGGGAAAAATGTGTAGCTAGCGATGGGCTATACTTTGAATAAAATATTTTTTACCATTTTCATACAATAAATGTGTATTTTCTGTAAAAAAAATGCGGTTTCATATTTACAAACCTGATAGTTCAATGATTAAAAGTATAAATATAATATAATGACAAAGTTCAATAAGGAGTTCAATCCTCAATGTATCCAAGATATCTTATCAAATAAACTGGTGTTTTATTATATAAACTTATCAAACAAATTTCACTGATTACAATTGTATTTCACTGATTACAATTGTCCTTTTTATAAACATAGGTTAAGTGAATTATGAAGATGATGATGTAGTCTACGGTGGCATTAAATTATGGTGACCAACCCCAAGAGCAACTTAATTAAACCTCGTATTACTACAGTAAACGTTTTTCACTTTCCTTTGTATTTTAAAGTACTCAATTGTATTTTAGTATTATACTGATGTTTTACAGTACAACCTGGCGGGTTTATTGCCATGAGGCAATCTCTTCCAGCCATCCAGAAATATTTTAAAGCCTAAGTAGTTAAAAACTGACTAAAAACATTTTCAGAAAATTCAAGTTCTAATAGGAATCAAACCTGCAGTCCCCAGGTTGGAAGATAGGCATTCTTATAACTAGATTCGAGGTGATTAATATAGCCTAAGTAGTAAAACTTTTACTGTTGATAATTTGGAAATAGCCAAATAAATTAATAATAGAAATATTGTTGAATAAATATAATACTCATATGACAAAAAGAAAAACATTCAATGTTTTTAGGAAGAAATTAATAAATCATTCCATTGTATATTTATTAACAAAGAAACGTTTCTTTAAACTTACAGTCCAGTAAAAATCTTTACATTTTTTATAATTATATGACTAAAAATCCATAACGCATCTATAATAATTTGAGTCAATTTGTAAAATTGATGTTGCTGTAAAGTTGTGGGCTTACTACTTTACCAAGTCCAATTGGAAGTACTTCAGTAGAATTCTCACTTGCTTTGTACCGTTTATTTAGTCCTTTCTTATAAGCAACATTCAATAAAATAGTCTCGTCAACCTGAAAAATATACAAACAAATAATAAATATGTAGTCCAGAAAGAATTTTCATAGTTCTCAGACAAGAACGGTAAGACAAAATTTTTGTTGCTAACTTCATTCCAAATGTGCAGAGTTCTTCTGTTTGAGACTACCGAGTGAAATAAAGAGTGGAGCATTCCGCTACCCGTCCCCAGTCTCTAGTCTCCGATTCAGCTCATTCTCTTTCTGCCATCACTCCCATACCCTATTCTTAGATACTTAAAATAATTGCATCGCTTATACGAGGGTGGTCCGATAAGTACTTACCCTACAAAAGAATAACAAAAATTTTGGAAAAGTGGCGATTTATTTCTCCACATAATCTCCTTTGAGTTCGATACACTTGACCCAGCGATGCTCCAACTTCTTTAACCCGTCTGAAAATACGTTTTCTGGAAGTCTGCAAAGTAGGCCTACGTGGCGGTGATAACCTCCTCATTCGACTAAAATTTCTGCCCGGCGAGTGACTTTTTCAAATTTGGAAACAAAAAGAAGTCACACGGGGCCGAATCCGGAGAATACGGTGGATGGGGCAGCAGTTCGTAGCCTAATTCTACCAATTTGGCCGTGGCGACGGCGGAGGTGTGAGCCGGTGTGTTGTCATGATGGAAGAGCACTTTTTTCTTCGCCAAACGGGGCCATTTTTTCTGCAATTCGGTGTCGAATTGCCCCAATAATTCAGCATAGTAGAGCCCTGTGACCGTTTTGCCCTTCTCCAGGAAGGCGATGTAGATCACACATTTTGAATCTCAGAAAACGGTGGCCATCACCTTTCCGGCCGATAGGACAGTCTTCGCCTTCTTCGGTGCACGTTCGCCGGGTGAAGTCCACTGTTTCGACTGTTCCTTGGTCTCGGGTGTGTACCAGTGTATCCATGTTTCGTCGACGGTCATGAAACGACGCAGAAACTCCTTCGGATTGCGCTTAAACATCGTCAAACACTGCTCTGAAGTGGTCTCACGGTTGCGCTTGTTGTCCGGAGTGAGCATACGCGGCACCCATCGCGCCGACAGCTTTCTCATGCCCAATACTTCATGCAGGATATGACCCACGCGGTCTTTTGAGATGCCTACTGTCTCAACTATCTCGCGCACCTTCAATCGGCGGTCTGCCAATACGAGATCGTGGACTTTTGTCACGTTATCCTTCGTGGTAGCCGTTTTCGGGGCACCTGGGCGTGGCTCATCAAAAACCGACGTGCGACCACGTTGAAACTCGTTAAACCAATTTTTGACGGTCGCCATCGAAGGAGAAGAGTCACCGTACACAGCATCCAAGCACTCTTTGATTTCGCTGCGCAATTTCCCTTTCAAAAACAAGAATCGAATCACCGACCGATATTGCTCTTTTTCCATTTTTCTCAAATCCGCGGACATGCTCGCTTCCACACGCGGTCAAAACAAAACTACGCGTCCGATTCGGCCGAAATTTTGACAGTAGCTGTCAACGAGAATGTACTACGCGATAAAAAATTGCTCTTGCGATAGTGGTGCTATCGGGCGGTGAGGCTAAGTACTTATCGGACCACCCTCATAGTTGTGTCCTTGAAATATAACATACGTACATTTGTCATATAATCAATACTAGCATGTATTAAGTTTGCTCACTTTCGTTCCATGTAACAGGGTAGTTTGAAAAGTTTGGTAAAAAGCAAAAAAAATACACCCTTCATAAAGGGACATCATTGCTGGCAAGTATAATTCCTCAAACGACCTGTGTCATTTCAACCAGATGGGAAGTGAACTTAATGTTTCACAGCCATCTGAATTGATAACTTTGACATTTATCACAATGGAAAAAAACGAGTTCCGTGCCATTATAAAACATTTTTATTTGAAGAAGTAACAGTCGCACAGATCAAAGCTGAATTGGATGAAGTTCACGAGGACTCTACACCAGCATTGAAGACTTTATTCTTGAACAAATGAGTTTAAAGGTGCCCGTACATGTACTGAAGATGAATCATGCTCTGGACATCCAATTGCATTCACCACGGAAGACATCATTGAAAAAATCCACAGTTTTGTAATAGAAGACCGCCGAGTGCATGTGCGCGAGATTGCTGATGCTGTGGGTAATTTAAATTAATGGGTACACAATATCCTAATGCAAAAGTTATCAGTGCGATGAGTGCCACAATTGTTGACTGTCGACCAAAAGCGCACTCAAAAAAACATTTCACGCAGAGTTTGGCGATGTTTAATCACAATCCGAAGGACTTTTTGTGTATCGTGACTGTGGACGAAATTTGGATCCACCACTACACACCAGAGTTCAAATAGCAGTCAAAATAATGGGCAACTTATGAAAGTACCCCAAAGAAGGTGAAGACTGTTTTGTGGCTGACTAGACAATAACGGAAGCTTATTATGCGGCATTATTGGACCATTTAAAAATTGATTGAAGGGAAAATGGTCAAAATTGGTAGGTAAAAAAGTGCTTTTCCACTAGGACACACGCCATCCCACAAATTGACTATCACTTTGGCAAAATTGCATAAATTGTGCATAGAATTGATTCCTCATCCACCATATTATTTATCTGGACTTGGCTCCATGCTACTTCTTCCTGTAATCAAAAAATATTCTTAGTGGGAAGAAATTTTCATCGAATCAGGATGTCATCTCCTCAGTAAATTACTATTTTGCAGAGTTTGACAAAAACTTATTTTTCAGGCGGGATAAAAAAATTGGAAAATCACTGGACCAAGTGTGTAGCCCTCAAAGGGGACTATGTTGAAAAATAAAATAGTTTTTTTTCCAAAAAATGTATTTTACTTTTTTCTTTACCTAACTTTTCAAACTACCCTCGTATTGAACACTCATCAATTAACTACGGAAAGAAGTCAAGAATTCAGTTCTAGGGAGATATTGGTTTATATAGTATAAAAATTTAATTCAGTTAAAATCTTTATACTATATAAACCAATATCTCCCTTTATAGAATTTACTTTAACCAAATCACACCCTAATAGGGTTAGAAAGAATCTGTTTATATAGGGTTTTAAAATTAACAATTGGGAGATGAAAATAGGTAAGGAATCAGTATGTGTAATTGTCAAATTGAGATTTGCTGATACTAATGAAAAAATATCTTAGAAATTATGTAAGAGTTAAAATAACCTGATGTCTTCTAGAAATTGTTAAAAACTCGTAACAAAGATTAACTTTCTTTTAATCTTCCAAAACACTAATTCTTGTTTTTGTAAATATTTATTATCTATGTTGTAAATATTTATAATCTGTATTGTATATATTTTTCAAAAGATAATTAATCAATTAACAAGATAGGAAGGTACTCTGGAATATTTAATTATTTTTATCAAAATAAGAATCTTGTATTTGTAGTTGCAATAACTTTTTCCATTTTCAATTCTATAAGTAAGTATAAGTATTTGCATTATATTTTTCATGTTTCATTCTATTATGTGATGAGTTCAATATTTAAACAGTATATACATACCTTCAGACCCTTTCTAGCATAATCCCTAAGAACAACTTGTTTTAACATTGGCGGAAATTCTATTTTCGTTGGCAATTCTCTTTCTGTAACCGTTGAGGTTATTTTGCAATACTCTGCTTCCTCATCTTTGTGTAATAATCTGTAGTCTGGTTTGTAAGAGGTTCTGAGAATTTCTGTCAATTTAGGTAGCTTTTGACCTCTGAAAGTTTTTTCTACTAAGACCTTTACTTTTCTATAATCCTAAAAAATTGTTAAGTGTAAAAAAAAATTCATAACAAAACAGTTAAAACTTATTTGACTAATTCTAACCATTTACATTTTTCCTCTATCTGACAGGGTTATGAGCTACAATTAAAAGCGAAACCTGAAGACATTAACATTATTCAAATACATAACAATTATAGATTAATTTTACAAAAAAATAAAAGAAGTCATGAAACTTATGAAGAAGCATGAAGTGAACATAATTATAGGAGCCTCCAGAAGGTGTGTTTGTGAATATGGACTGGGGAGTCAAATCCAAAGAGCTGATCTTATTGTTCTCAATAACATATTCAAACTGCCTGCAAGAAAACTCTACATAAGGATCTCTCCACTTGATGGCACAAATAACATTATAGTAACAAATCAAATAATATATTGAGTAAGCAGAAATTAAGACACAGCCTTTAAGATAGTAAAAACATATTTAGCGGCAGATATCGGCTCAGATCATAATCCAGTTTTGATGAAAATTTGAACTTGTACGCTTACATTATTGACTTTGAAAAATCATTCAATAACTTATGGAAATTTCCATCGACAAGGTTCTGGATAAGAAAGATATTTATTTAACACTTTTATTGCAAAAACAATCTGGCGAGCTTATTGCCAGGTAGCAATCTCTTCCAACCAACCAGACAAAAGTAAATTAAGCAAGTTACGTGGTCGCATAAATCATTCAAATGACTATCCATCCCCACGAAATCCATAAACATATACGTGAGCACATGCCCACGAATCTCACAAAGACGAACAATCACCCGAACATTCTTTTTCATATAAAGTGAAATATCATCAATCAAAAGGAAAGAAAGGGATGGTGGAGAGGAAAGGAAAAGAAAAATCAGGAATGAAACACGTTATTTTACTGACTAGAAATTAAGAGTTTTTTCAGTCACTTCTTAAAGCATGCCAAGGACGGAGCGAGTCTTATATTGGTTTGTAACTGATTCCAGAGTCTCACTGCATGGACAGTAAAGGACGACGTAAAGAAAGAGGAGCGGTGAACTGGAAAGGCCAATAAAGAATCTCTGTTTGAGCGTAGCGTTAATCCATGATTGGAAAGACGCTGAAAATTCTCGGCGAGATAAGAGGGGGTGGCGGGACAGTTAAGGATATTATACAATAGAGACAGTAAGTGAATTTGGCGTCTATTTCTAACATTCAACCAGTTCAATTCCTTCTGGTATGAAGTTATATGATCATACTTACGTAGGTTGAAAATGAAGACGCTGTAATTTGTCCAGCTGTTCCTCTGTAACAACCAAGTAACATATGTCCGCATAGTCCAGAATCGGAAAAAGCAGAGATTGTACAAGTAAAATGTTGGTTTTAGTTGGTAGGAATCTTTGCAACACTTTAAGGGAATGAAGGCTGAAGAAGATCCTTCGGCTTACCTCATTTATTTGATCTCGCCATGAGAAAGTGTTATCTATTAGCACTCCTAGGTTTTGAACAGTTTTATGTAATGGTATGATAGAGCCAACAAGAAATATTGGAGGAAGTAAGTCAGTGTTGAATTTACCGAGAAGCTGAGGGCTGCCAATGAGGATCGCTTGAGACTTCTTAGGATTTATGAGTAAGCCATGCTCCCCAGTCCACTCCGAGATCGATTGAAGGTCCGCATTTAAATTTATCTTCTTGTGAATAATTTACAGAATTTATAAATGTTACTAGAAAGTGTTAACACGGCTTAACATATAATGAGCGAGGATAGAGAAAGAACATATCTAAGACAAAATGTATGATTATCAGTAAATAGGAAGTACAGACACGGGTACCTTTTAGTATAAATAATGAAATTGTTGTTCAAGTTCAACAATATTGATATCTGGGATACTGGCCGAATGATCAATTGGACCAGTCTCAAGACATCAAAGTAAGAGTGGAGATGACACAAAGCTGCTTCTTTAAAATGCAGGATTTCCTTTGCAACCAGTATTTCAACCTCGACTTACGTATGCGAATTTTGCGTTGCTACATATTCTCCATACTTCTCTTTGGTTTTGAAGCATAGATTTACTCAGGTCACCACAAAGAAACTAGAAGCTTTTGAAATGTGATGCTATCGAACAATGCTGAGAGTCTCATGGGTTGACCAATTCCATGATCATGACATCTTGAAACAGTGGAAAAAAGATAGAGAATTATAATCCAATATCAAAAGGAGAAAGTTAGAGAGCTTGAGATATATAGTGCGAGGAGAAAAATATGCGATTCTTCAACTCATATTACAAGGGAAAATTCAGGGTAGAAGTGCGGGAAGAAGACGCATCTCCTTGTTGAAGAAATTACGGGAGTGGTTTCACTGTGGTACCATATCTTTGTTCAGAGCACTGCCTCAATGGTCAAGGTAGTCATGATGATCGCCAACCTCTGAAGAGAAGATAATACCATGTACAACATGTTCACTATTTTTTTTCGGTTTAGGCAATTCACCCTGCTACAACTATTTTGAGTAAATTAGGTGGGATATCCCTCATTCAAGACACAAAGGTTGTTAAAATTTATAAAATATAAAAGATTTTGGCCACAATAATTGGTTATTTTACTCCACCATGAAGGAGTGTGCATTCAAATCCCCCAATATGAAGTATGGAGCCCAATAGTCACTACTAATTGATAAGCATCGGAAAGTGGTTGAACAAATTTGTATGAATGGAATGGAATTAGAAATCATTAGAGCGGAAACTTCCTTTCAATCCAGTCTATCATGTCTAAGATAATGATATCCTCAAATATAGAATGGGTTAGACGTTTTTCGTCACGACTCTGAGATGGTAGCTGGTGGGATAGTGATTTTCAAGCAACAAGATAAAAGAGAATAGACTTCTACTGGTTCACTAAAGATTTTTGTAATCTGAGGAACCATTGCACAGTTGATAGTAATGATTGTACATATTCAGCAGCTTTGTTCAGCAAAAAAATATTAAAAGAAAATAAAAGAGTAATTAGAGTTTGAATGACTAATGAGGTATTATCAATTATTGTTTTACTTAATACATCTGAAGGGGAAACAATTGCTGACTGGGCCATTTCAAAAGCCCATCTGTTTTCAGTTTGGAATATGTTAGATCCGTTTTGATAAAGTTATAGAGATTGATGGAATGGATAGTGGTCTATACAATATTTATATTACTTAGACATAGCTACATTTGCCATAGCTACAAAACTCTGCTCAGTAGATGGTTCAGATACAGGCCGAAAGAAGAGTTGCGTGCACAATCAAGTGTTAAAATAATAAGACAAAATGTTTAGTAATTTATAACTATTAATTTTACACAAAACGACTGGAAGTTAAGCCAGCTTGGAAAAAACTCAATAGTTTTTCTCAAATGTGCTTAGAATAAATTATAATTCGAGGAATCGAAACGGGCCGTACCGTGAAAAAAACAAAATTATTTATTCTCTAAAACTAATGAAACCAAGATAGGAAGGAAAGTAAATCATCTGTGATATGACTAATTATAGTATCAATAGATTCAAATTTCATTTCTTAACTTAAACTCACTAACATACAAGGAATAAATAAATTAAAAGTACTTAAGCATTAAGTTTTGCTATGCTAAACAAAATATACAAACCCCCGGAAATGCATCGGGTTGTGCTTCTACTTGCACTATTTTCATAAAACTGGGTTCTTTATATCTTTCAAAAACAGACCGTACTACAATTCTTCCAATACCAAAATTTTTCAAATTTGCTAATATTTCCCAAAGAGTTTTTCCTTTGAAATAAGTAGGCCTACCGACATATTTTACAATAGACATGCTGAAATTCGACAAAACAGAATTTATCTAAATTCATTAAATAAAAAATCTACTTAACCTCAAAAGTCAAATTTTATCATAGACAATATCATTGTACTGATAGATGGCCAACATAACAACACAAAAAATTATGGATGTAATTTATTTTATCAACCACTATTCCACTTTTTTTAACGGTGTAGCCCTACAGGTTTCAAGGTTTTCACCTCATCTTCAGGGAGCACAAACAAGACTAAATTCTGTTTGATAAGAATTTAGTATTGTGTGTGCTCCCCTGAAGATGAGGTGAAAGCCTTGAAACCGGTAGGGTTATACCGTTACAAAAAGGTGGAATAAACAGTGTTTGATAAAATAAATTACTATGTCTTTAAACCTCCACAACGTTAATGCCTTAACTATAAACAATATAATTTATGGATGTATTTTTAGGACTATTTTTCCACTACATTTTAACATCATGACAAGATTATAATATTACAATGAATATTTTTTTAAATCACACTTCAAAGTAGATCCAGAAAACTATAGCATACATACATATCATCACGCCGATAGAACAGAATGCACATAACTTTCGCCTTCTCCACATTCATACGTTTCGTCATGCACAACCTTCCATTATTAGACTTTCCACTTTATTTTCTTTAAAAATCTGGACCGTTAGATCCAGCTATGTATTCCTCGGTCTGTATCTTACAGGTAATCCTGGCTTTTTTGACTTGTATACTGGCTTAGCCATTTTTTCATGAATCATTCTCTCCACATGTCCAAACCATCGTAAAGCGCCTTTTAATCTTACTTAAAATATTCATTTCTGATGTCTTTATTCCACCTTATCAACTACAGGGACTAATAATAGCTTGTTATTATAACTACCAAACAATTAAATTGAATAAAACATATAATTTTGCAAACAGCTCATTTCCAGAAAGAAAGCTAGAAAGCATTAAAGAATACACGTAGAATTTAACTATTTATTAGGTAAAGTATAACATGAAATATATATATTTTTTTATCTATTGTACATTTTCAAATTACATATTTGTTCAAAATTTTGTAATAACTTATTTGTCAAATCGTTTTTAAATAATTATGCATTCTTGCTTTACAAAGTTCTGACTATGTGATTGTTCAGTAATGAGAGTTTTTTTATGAATTTTATTTTATTTGTCATCATCTCACTAGCTGGGGTTTAACTTTTCTTATATATATTTTTGTTATATTTCTCGAATAAAAAATTTGGAAACTGCGAACTTTCGAAATAATTATTAATATGGAAAGGGAAACAGTATTTTTATTATATTCAATAATAAAATATTTACTATGTGTTTCACATGTTTTATTCGGCTATCGCTCACTCTAGGGCGAATTACTTTATTATAATATAAATATATTTTTTAATATTCTTATAAGTATGTGAAGCTATTCAATATCTAGTAACGAAAAAATTGCATAACTATCGTCTTCCCTGTCGGGTTATCAGTGCACGCACTAGGAATATATGAATGGAGTCTTTATGAGCGCCCTCACATGATAGAAATAAATATCAAGTACGGTTATGAGTAGAGTTGGTCTCGAAATTCATTTTCTTGACAACTCAATTATTAATGAAGAAATAGATATAGAGATAAGTAGGTAAGCGCTACAATATAGTATGTGAAAAAAATTATGTCCTGAAAAGAATTGTTCAAAATATATCTATAAATAGCGATATTTTCTAGCATAATTCACATAACGCACCTAAAATTAATGTAAATATACAATAAAGAATCGACCCATACTTTACTTTCTGAGACAATTGAGGAAATATTCGACTGTTTAATCTGGGATTGCATAGAAAAAAATACATATAGTATAGTTGAGATATGACAAAAAAGTTAATACGAGTATGTTAAACTAATAATTTTGTATATTTACGAATTTTCAACTTGAACCGACGTGAAAAATTGTTTTATGGGTTTGATCCATTTTGCAAATAATGAAAATAGTCAAAGTAACGGAATGGTAGGGTAAAACCCAACGAACACAACAAAATGACAAAAATAAAGTTTTAAGAACGTAAAGTTCTTATCCAGAGTATCATAATAAATGGTATATATTAAGGTTTTTACTTATCTTTTAATTTATAAATTTAATATCGTTTATATTATATTATGAAACTGTTTTATTAGTAATATAAAATTCCTTGGTTGTGTAAAAATATATTTTTGTCAGAGTTTTACTTCCATCTTGAAAATTTATTAGTCAAGCAATTATTATCAAAATAGCATGTGGATTGATCGGATTTAGTCAAATTCAACGTTCCAAATCATATTCAGTCAACCCAAAAAATGGTTTCAAATAAGCTAGAAAAGTGTTGTTTCTAAAGTTAAAATTTGTATTTAAAGCATGGTTCCTTAAGTAATATAATTAAACATCATTAAAAAAAATACCTTTATAAGCTGCTATGAAAACATATCAATTTTATCCATTTATATACATGAATTATCTGAAGGAGTCAACGAAATTTGAGTTGCAATGGAAAAATCAGTAAGTTCATAATATTTTGGCTCATGCCAAATCATTGGGACAACAAATAACATTACACGGTATTTTTCTTCAAAACATTAAGCTAGATTTTCTAAGTATATAAGATGAAAAAATTGAGTTCCTTATTTTATCTTGGTCACTTAGTACAAAGTGCAGTTTATATGTTTTTTTTAAATATAAACCTTTAAGCTTTAGGTAACAAATTTAAAAACGTCGTGTCATCAATGAAGTAACACATAAAAAAGTTATTAAAATATTTAGTTTAAAGGGAAAAAATATTTCATGCTATATAAAATTAATTAAAACTTTATTGACGTCATTTTATTTTAATTAAATAACATTTTAAAAATATCATAACATTTAAATCAATACTCCATATGAAAATATCTTCCATGGTTATACTAATCATAGACAATAAAAACATGAAATGCTACCAATTCAAGAAAAATTGAGAAACAAACAGCGGGCATTTTTAAAGAAGATCACCACTCGACATTGGCGTATACTCTATATATACTCCACAGCCATTATTCAAGAAGAAGGTAAATCTAATGTATTTTGCCTGTTATCTATTTGAAATATTTTATAATTCTTATAAGATAGATATAATATTTTACAGTCACTTTATCTCGAGACATGGTTCAGGAAACACGTATTTTTTGTTATTAGAAAATTAGAGTTATGAATTTATTTTTTTTGTTTTGAATTATTTTTTACCCTTATATATGTTGCAGGCCAAACCCGATTTCAGGACAAACTAGTTCGTCCGAAGCGTGATCGGACAAACTAGTTTTGCCTAGGCCGAACTAGTTTGTCCTAAGCGTGTTAGAATAAAGTAGTTTGGCCTAGGAAATATTACATATCATTCAAGTTTTGTTATAGTGTTTACTTGTTATTGCATGGCAAACTATGGTGGCACTTTGAGTTACAGAGTATGGAATTCTTGTTACATAAACACCTGTTCGATGTACAGTTTTTGTTGCATTTACACCTGAAGAAACCTTGACCAGTCCCGGTGGAATGCTTAATTGCTGCACTTCTTAAATAAATCTCTTTCTCTTGATCAATTTCCTCCTCTTGTAGGAATTTATTAGCACAGATGTCAAATTTCGTCCTGAAATTGTAAAAAAATACAACGTAATCGATAATTATAATATAAATAAAAATAATGTTTAGTAAATATGTTACAGAAAATTTAAAGGCGTAATTGGTCCCAATTTTGTAAAATCTTTCGTTAGTTGTTCGAAGAATGACTTAGATAATATTAGGAAGATCGTCTTTGGCCTTGTCTACGTCAGGTACAGGAATGGTCACGTTGTCTCCAAGTTTGACTGGCGGATGTGATTTGTCAGAAGCTGTTTTTATCCTCTTCGGTTGTATTTTAATTTATTGGACGTATAAAATGCTGGTTGAATATCTTTGGGTATTTTTTTGGACACAGTTTGGGCCAAATCATTGTTGATATAAATTATTCGGTGCTATTGTTTATGCTATATTTGATTAATTTGCGGATACAAATATTTATTTACAAACATTTTTTCTGCATTTTCGATACAATTTTGTTTATTATATTTGGGGGGTATCCATTGTTAGAAGCTATCGTTTTAATTAAGTTTAATTCTTTTTGAAAGTTATTTTTGAACACCGTGGAGTTAATAGTCTATTTATCATTGAATGAAAAGAGGCCAATTTCTGTGCAAAGGGATGGTTTGATGAATTATAATGTGTGTATAAGTTTCTTTTCTTTAAATGTTTAAATCAATTTTGCCATCAATAATTTTGAGAGATAAATCTAAAAAGTTTAAGCATCCATTATGGCTTATTTCTAAAGTAAATTTAATTTTTTTGTGAAACGAGTTAAGGTAATTCAAGAACATTTTTAACTGTCTCTTTGTACCTGACCATAAAATGAATTGGATGAAACATTTACAGAAGGTACTGACAACTCTTCCGTCGCGAAGGGTACTGATATTCAAATATCCTGAACAGTGGCTCTGCAAAAACAGGCGAAGAGGATGAAAACAGCTTCTGATAAATCACATCCACCAGCCAAATTTGGAGACAACGTGACCATCGTTATACCTGACGTAGACAAGGCCAAAGGCGATCTTCGTAATATTATCAGAGTCATTCTTCAGACAACTTACGAAGGATTCTACAAAATTGGGACCAAATACGGCGTTTTACAGAAAATGTATTGCAGGTAATATTACAAGCCCTTTAAATTTTCTGTAACATATTTACTAAAGATTATTATTATTTATATTATAATTATCGATTACGTTGTACTTTTTTACAATTTCAGGACGGAATTTGACATCTGCGCAAATAAGTTCCTACAAAAGGAGAAAATCGATCAAGAGAACGAGATTTCTTTAAGCAGTGTAGCAATTAAGCATTCCGTCGGGACTGGCCAAGGTTTCTTCAGGTGTAAATGCAACAAAAACTGTACATCGAACAGGTGTTTATGTAAAAAGAATTCCATACTCTGTAACTCAAAGTGACACCAGAGTTTGCCATGCAATAACAAGTAATCACTATAACAAAACTTGAATGATATGTAATATTTCCTAGGCCAAACTACTTTATCCTAACACGCTCAGGACAAACTAGTTCGGCCTAGGCCAAACTAGTTTGTCCGATCACGCTTCGGATGAACTAGTTTGTCCTGAAATCGGGTTTGGCCTGCAACATATATAAACAATGTCCAGGCAAACAATCGATGTAGAAAATTCGCATCATTGCATGCTGTTTTTATTCGACCATGGTATGAAGACAAACGACGTCACGAAAAAAATACAGAAATGTTTTAAAACTTAATAAGTGTCATAGGTGATTACATTTTTTTTAAATAGCGATAGAAACCTCAGGGACGTTCTTAGGACGGGAAGGCCCCATAAATTGGATAATGATGGGGTGACGTAATTAGTGGAATCAGATCCTCGTCAAACCATCAGGGAATTGTCAACTAAGCTTGGTTTTCCATGGTTAACAGTTCAGGAGCACCTTCATCGTATAGGTAAAATAAATAAACAAGGAATTTGGGTTCCCCGTGAATTGTCACTAATCGCAGTAGAGCAGCGAATAACTATCTGAGCATCTCTCTTGTCCAGGTATGAAACCGATCCGTTTTTGCGGCGAAAAGTTACTTACGATGAGAAGTGGGAAGTTACTTATGATGAGAAGTGGTTACTGTACAATAATCTTATGGGAAAAAAACAATGACTTTCTTCAGGCCAGGTACAGGTAGGAACAGGTTCCTACCCCTAAACCATCACTAACAATGAAAAAGGTCCTTCTCTGTGTATAGTGGGATATCACCGGAGTAATTCATTTTGAATTGCTTGAACCTGGTCAGACAATCACAGCAGTAGTATGTTATACTGTCAAGAATTAGAGCGAATGAAACAAGTTTTAGTCAATAACAAAAAAGAATACTTCAACAAGATAACGCTAAACATCAATCAGCAAAATTGACATAAGGAAAAATAGTGGAGTTTGGTTTAGAACTTCTACCCCATCCATCGTATTCAGCAGATATCGCACCATCTGACCCATTTGTTTAAGTCCTTAGAACACTCATTACGTAATAAAAATTTGAATAATATTAGTAAAATAAAAGAATCATATAGACACATCTTTTAAAGAAAACCTAAAAGTTTTTTAAAAAATGGGATTGAAAATTGTCCGAACGGTAGCAAAAAGTGATAGAATATTATGGAAATTATTTTACAGATAAGTTACAATTTTTAATTTTTTTAATAAATGTTTTGCAAATAAAAAATTTTTTTGATTACTTTCAGGTCCCCTATATATGAACTATTTGTTTTTTCATTTCCTACGTTTCTTTGGCGCCCACATTTTAACTTGTAGACAAATCCGTCTACTTAACACATCGATCAGTAAGTCCCAAGACTAACCAACAGATGGCGCCTCTAATAACAAATCCATACCATTCTCAGTTAGTACCAGCCTTTAGAAGTTACGTGTCAAACTTTCATGACATCCTGACATTGTGTCATTGAGTTACAGTGGTTTTAGTGATGCTACTTTTGCTATTTTCAAAACAATGGAAAAAACCGAATTTAGTGTGTTGATAAAACATTGCTTTTTGATGGGAAAAAATACCGTTCAAACTCAGCCATGGCTTGAAAAGTGTTATCCGGGCTCTGCTCTGTCGAAAACATTTATTTGTCGGTGGTATACTGATTTCAAATGCGGTCGTACAGACACAAATTATGCTGAACGCTCTGGTCGTCCAAATGAGGCTGTTACACCAGAAAACATAAAAAAAAACTCAAATTCGTGATGGAAAATCAAAAAGTAAAGTTGCGTGAAATAGCTGACATCCTGAAGTTTGGTAGTGTTTACACTATTTTGCATGAACATTTGGTCATGAAAAAGCTTTTTTCGAAATTGGTGCCGCGTTTCCTCACAATGGAACAGAAACAACAACGCATCGATGATTCAGAGTGCTGTTTGGCACTGTTTACGCAAAATAAACTGGAATTTTTGTGTCGGTATGTGACAATGGATGAAACTTGGATCCACCACTATACTCCAGAATCAAATCGGCAGTCAGCTGAGTGGAGAGCAGCCGGTGAAAATCGTCCGAAGCGACCAAAAACTCAACAGTCGGCCGGGAAGGTTATGGCCTCCGTTTTTTGGGATGTGCATGGTATAATATTCTTCGATCACCTTGAAAAGGGAAAAACCACGAATAGCAAATATTACGTAGCGTTATTGGAGCGTTTGAAGGCAGAAATTGCAAAAAAACGTCCCCTTATGAAGAAGAAAAAGTTCTCTTTCATCAGGACAATGCACCGTGTCACAAGTCGATGGTAACGATGGCCAAATTGCATGAGTTGAACTTCGAATTGCTTCCGCACCCACCGTATTCTCCAGATTTGGCCCCCTGCGACTATTGGCTGTTCGCAGACCTCAAAAAGATGCTCCAGGGAAAGAGATTTGGCTCCAATGAAGAAGTGATTGCCGAAACTAACGCCTATTTTGAAACCAAAGATAAATCGTTCTACACGGCTGGCATAGAAAAGTTAGGAAAGCGTTGGAATGAATGTATCGCTCTTGAAGGAGACTATGTTGATGAATACAGAAGAACTTTGGCAAACAAATATTGTTTTAGTAGTTAGTCGCGGGACTTATTGATTGATGTTTTATATGCTTTTCATTCATTGGATTGTTTTTCATGACATTAAAATCATTATTATTTCATTATACATATCACATACTCGTATAACATATATTTAGTATTGATTTAAATAGCGTAATTATTATTAATGAATACTAATCTAATATAGTTGAGAAAATATATTAGATTAGTAATCATTAATAAGAATTGATATTCAAATTTAGTTATTTCCATATTAGTGAATATAAATTAAATGCATAATTTTACTTTACTATATATGGAAATCAGTATTATATTGAAAAATTAAAATCTTTTTACTTTTAAAATTTCTGCTTTATCATAATTGTGGCTTTTAGGCGTAACATTCAAGACAAATTATAACTCACTTTATGGTTTTTCACTTCAGAAGTCAAAGTTAGTAATTAATTATCTCATAAATGTGATAAATAGCTGGAAATATTTCTAAGTGATCTATTACTGTATTGGACTTTTTCATGTTTTTTCAACGGAACAACCATTCTTTGTTTAGAAAGCTTTGTCAAAAGTAGCAGATAAATTAAAAAAACAGAACACTGATGGATTATTTTGTTGTGATTTCAATTTTTTAAAAATTGAATTAATGTTTGTATGTAAAGTTAAAAATAATGTTTCATTTTCAATCTATGCTTGTTAAATTTATATTTAAAAAGAATGTGATGTCTAAATATTTTTGTAATTATACCAAATTACGCTTTCTAGTTTTTTAAATATAAAATTTCCCAGTTAATATAATTTTTTGTATTTGTAGTAATAATAGTTTTTTTTAGTTAGGAGGGGAAGTGCGAAACAATACCTATAATAATTTTTCCCAAGAAAAATTATTTCTAAAACTATGACTATATGAAGTGATTTTACAATCTTCACTCCTTTATAGGTAACTCTTATTTTTTTCCAAAGTCAACATAATTTTCCATGCTTTTTCACCATCTGTAGCACATATTTTGTATTCCAATTCAGTAAAATTTCTTTTTTTCACTATTGAGGGGTTCACAAACACTTTTCTTAAGTGTGTTGTCATCTGGAAAATCCTTCGACAGGTCGATGAGATGGTAGTCAGAAGCTGCTAGATTCGGACTATCGGGGAGAGTCCTTTTACGAAACTCTATAAGGAATGTGCATAAAAAGTGCAAATCAAATGGATAAACTATGAATATGGGAAAGTCCAATGTTATGGTAATTGAGTGTGTTAGCAAGATGTGCAAAAAATAAAAGTGATGAATGAAACAGAACCAGTTGACTAATTTATATATCTCGGAATTATGGTCATAGTGCACGACCTTATATTGTGTGATATTGAAAGTAGTTTTATAGCAGGCAATAGAGTAAAAGGTAAGATATACTATATACTGTGTTTACCAACTGTATCATTTCAAGAGAAACAAAGTTGACTGCTCATAATGTCACCCTGGTCCCAACTTTAGAATTGATAAAAAAAATTAAGTATGAAAGTAATGTAAATATGGTAGAAATGAAAGAATTGCGTAGAATGTGTGGGTAACAATATATGTTAGAATAAGGAATAATTGAAAAGAATATGGATTGAAAAATATGTAATACTAAAGATAAAGAAAGGAGCATTGAGATTTTTCTGCTTCCTAGAAAGAATGAATGATGAAAGATTTACGATAAAACAACACTAAACTAGAATCTCAACCCAAACCTCTGGAAATCAGAAAATCATCAACTAAGTCACAGAAGTCGTCATGCCATGAAAGTACTTACCTCAAATAGTGAAATATTTTTATGCGATATCTCTTTTTTTAAATTTTGAATAACTTCAAAAATACTGATATTTCACCATGTCAATATTGAAGAAACAGAAAAAAACCTTGCGCAGATAAAAGTAACAAATCATAGTGCTAAGGGATTATTGTTCCATAATTGTGAGGATTGGTTTTTTCTTTTCTATTTTATTAGAATGTTATTAGTCAACAGAAGGGTTTCCATGATTTTGTCATCTCACCACGCAATACGAGTATGGTCAAGATTTGAAGAATCTGTTCAAGATAAAACATTTATAGTTGCTCACATTGAAGATAGGAGAGGTTGAACTAAATGAAGACTGCCACATGTCTACCATTACAAAATGCCTTTCATTCAGCAGAATGTCATGAAAGATGAAATATAGTACTTTATGAAGTTGATTGTGGAATATCACAAGTGTCACGATCCTAAGCATCGAGATGTCATCTAAGAAAACACAAAAAAATGAAAAAAAAATCATTATGCCATAAGAAACCTTTATTTGACTAGGATTAAATTTGAATTGAAAATTAAATACCAATATTAATTGGTGGAAGACGTTTCAAGAAAAACAGAACTGCCACTGACCACTGATTTACATTGAGAGTTTATGGAGAAGCACTGAGAACATGAACTAGAGCTCTTAACTGTTTGTTAATAGACTTCCAAATAGCTTATGAGTAACTTTCAAACAGAATATGAATAGTTTATGGAGAAAGCTTGTGGAATATCCTAAACCAGCATTATTCAACCTCTCTCTCTTAACCCAATCACGGCGGGGGACCACTTAACTGGCCCATACATAATACGTGTCGTACTGGCGAGCGGCCATTTAAGTGGCCACTAACTTTGCGTGTCGATATGTCGGTCAAGATTAAATCTTCTTTAAAATTTTTAACCTGAATATAAGACAAAACGTGTCCTCTAGTGACATCTCTTTTAAAATCATCAAAACTTCAAGTACTTGATCCATAAGAAGGATTTAAACAGACCGATTCGAGGCCGTCGAGATTTAAAGCATTTTAAATTTTGGCGCTACTCGTTCGGGTGTGCCGAAGGTCATGTTTCTAATGACGATTTCTCCCGATCATTGTGAGGTATTGTGCGTCGATATTTTTATCTTTGTGTACGCGTATTGCGTATTGAATTAATTGCCTTTTTCATTGTTTATGGATTATTGTTTTCTTCGATTATTGCTTCTTATATTGTTGCACTTTATTTGTTTTGGATACCATTACACGAACTGTTTTTTAAGAGATTTTAACATTCACTTACTTTTACAACTTTTCAAATCGTCGTTATTTTTTATGTTGCGTGTGTTATACGCCATTGAAACAATTCATAAAATTTTTAAAATAACTTTAAAAATTCAACACCGCTTATATTATCAATATGGCTAAAAGGAACTTGACTGGAGAGGAAATTGAAGATATCACGGTAGTAGAACTTGATTCAGATTTTGAATTAACCGATGAAGAAGACGATGTTGCAGATGATGTTGATCCATTAGAAGAAGAGCAGAGAATGGATGATACAATTATTCCAGATATTGGAGCAACAACCAGCGGCAATGTGGAACCAAACGAACTATTAGAAAATGTATTTTCTTCATGGAGCCGAGGTCCATTTGCGCCAATAATCCACGAGTTTGATGAATTTTCATCTGGCATCTTGCCCTCGTGCCAACTTACACCAGAATCATCCGAACTCGATATTTTCGAATATTTTTTAAATAAAAATATAATTGAAAATGTGGTACAACAGACTAACCAATTTTATAATTAAAAAAAATTGAGTAAGGAATATTCCGCTAAATCATGAATTCAACGCTGGGTGGATACAAATGTACCAGAATTATATGTATTCTTTGGTGTCACAATGTTGATGACACGAAATAAGCATTTAACCATACGGGAACATTGGCCCACAGACCCACTTTTAAATAGCCCAATTTTTGGCAAGACTATGTCAAGGGACTGGTATGAACTGATTTTAAATATGTTACATTTTTCTAATAACAATATAACAAATAGTGGTGACAAATTGTGTAAAATAAGATTATTGCTTGATCATACTCGCAAAGTTTTTACAAGTGTCATGCTGCCTCACAAAAACTTGTGTATCGATGAGAGCATAGTTGTTTTCAAAGATCGTCTTATGATAAAACAATACATCCTTTCCAAACGTCACAGATTCGGCATTAAATTATTTGTTTTATGTGATGTTGAAACCGGTTAGATCTAATTGTGTATTGCGGTGATGGAACAGAAATAATTTATGATAAATCGTTGGGTATATCGGGTGCAGTTATCAAAACGCTTCTCAATGACTATCTTGGAAAAGGACACAACTTGTGGTGTGATAACTGGTACACAAGCCCACAATTATTTAAGTTTTTACATGACAATAAAACAAATGCATGTGGAACCGTTCGAAAATCTCGTAAAGGTATGCCCAACTTCAAAAAAACCAAGAAAGGAGACATTGATTCTCAACATTGTGGACCCTTGTTGGCTATAAAATGGCACGATAAGAGAGAAATTCATATGCTGACAACAATTCATAGTGACAGATTTATTTCAACAGAGAAATTAAATTATAAAACTGGCGAACAGGTAAAAAAACCTGAGTGCATTGTGGATTACAATAAAAATATGAGTAGTGTGGACAAAACCGATATGATGCTTAGTAGTTTAAATTGCCTTCGAAAAACTTTAAAATGGTATAGAAAGCTGGCTTTTCATTTTGTTGATCTATACATGCTAAATTCATATTTTATTTATAAGCATACAACCGGAAAAACAATAGGTTTAGCGGAATTTCATTCAGCAGTTATAAGACAAATATTTGAAAAATATAAACTAGCATCAAAATTGTGCCATTCATCTCCGTCCACTAGCAATCCACTACATCTTGGTTTATCGGGTTCAATAATAGCCGCACACAGTCCTAAAGAAATTCCAGGAACTGAAAACTGTGCGGAACCTTCTCGTCGATGCTATGAATGCGCTCATAAACATAAATTAAGGAAAAGATCTAGATATATGTGTGGTGAGTGCAATGTGAGTCTGTGTGTAACATGTTTTGGACCATTTCACGCCAGCAAACACTTTCCACAGTAGAAATATTATTATTGCAGTGTACTTATCGTTATAAATCTTTTCGTCAAAATCCAAAAACATACTTTTATTTGTATAATAGTGTTATAAGAATATTTTCTAATATTACGTGTGTATAGTGTCAGCTAAAAAATGCATCGGCGCACAGTTCCACAGTACTCAGCTTCGGGATAATGGTGAGTCATATTTTTATGTAGATACAATATAAATTTATAGACGTAAAACACCGCCGCCTGTGTGACACACCAAAGATACTCGAGCCATCGCCGTAAAAAGGTTAAGGAAGCTCCCCAGGAGGTATACAAGAGATAAAAGAAAGAAATATATAATATATAAGAACAACTGAAACACATTTTTTACTTTACCATATTCTGTAGTAATTACACTATTGCCACCGCAACACAAATCAAGCACATTAAAGGAGTCCTTTAATCTGTTTGACTATATGAATATAAAATAATTAACTCACTGTAGACACTTAGAATTCAAGTGTAGAGGTTAACTTTTAGTTAATTATAGTGGACATACGTATATGAGGCATGTGAATAAAAAAGGGGTTCCTTATGGGGTATGTGAACAAAAAAGATTGAATAATGATGCCCAACATGAGCTTAACTACCACAAAAACTTTGAAATGAGAACAACAAGTAATGTATATAACAGAAACCTTTGAAAAAATTAACTGAGGCAAGGACGGGCTCTATTATTCACACTCTTCAAGTTGAAGTTTCCTCTGAAAATAAAGATTGACAACATGATTGATATGATTGTACCTGTAGAGTAGTGTGCAATTTGGGCATCTGTATGGAGTGTGATTTGAGAGTCAAGGCTCATGTTAAAATTAAATTACAATGGGCTTTTTCACAGTTAAAAATATTTATCGCATCGATAAAAAATCCTGTCAATTGAAGTTAAATGTAAGATAATCGCCACGTTCATTATCCTATTAGTCTAGTATTGTAATTGTCTATGGGCCGTGCCTTTTAGATATTGTAAAATGGAAAACAAGTTGCAAAGACCAAATGCTTACTGTAGATACTGTTTCAATATCTCTCCCAGAGGACATATTTTCCCTTTTATGACAGCTTATAAAATTATTAACATGAAACAGAGATGGTGTGTTCACTTCAGCATATTAATGCATAAAATTAACAAGACAAAAATACCACCTTATCTCTTTGAAAAAATTACTTAGGTTAGAGATTTTCACAGTTATGAAACCAGAAGTGGAGAAACTTACTCGTCCAGAGCCATAATCTAATTTTATTCGAGGGATCTTTTTCAACTCAACCAAAAATGCTATAATGAGCTACTCTTGTACATGAAAAAGCACTTTCAGGATGCTCTTAAATATCACATAAATGGTTTATGATTTTATTTTGTCAAAGTTTGGACACTTATTTGCTTTTCTTCACTAGTAGTGAATTTGAGGTATTATGTGTATGTGTGCATTTATATCTGTAACAATTATGTTACTCTATATTTATTATCCTTTTTTTATATTAAAGTTTATGTGTACAAGTGTGTAGGTTGAAAAATGTCAGTCTCGCACTCCTATTAGTGGGGGAGTATCTTGGCTGAGAGAATGTTATGGGATGAATCCAGACCTTTTGATAGCTTCTTTCGTAAATGTAATTTCTTTTCCATTGCCTTAACATAGATGTGAAATTTCAGGATATATATTTCAATACTATGTTGCTATCAATAAACCTATTATTTACTTATTTAAACCTGGCCTTAGTTGAAAAAATGGTAGATGGAATCATTTAAATGCAGATGACCTACATAAAAATTTCATGAGCTTGTGCAAATTGGAGATGTAACAAGTAAATAATGTTGATACATGCACTTAAATAGTTTGCAAAAATATGTCATCCAGAAATCATTAATAATTTTCTCACCACCTTATTTCATTATGCTTCATTTCTACCACATCTTTGACTTTTAACATATATACATTGCTGCATCCAACATATTAGTTTCGCCCCAATAAAGTAATTGAAATGATAAAATATGTAAATACTTCTGATATTTTTTTATAGATTGCACTTTTTAAATATGAGATATACTCTCAGAAGCTTGTATAAAAAAAGGTTTACCAAGGACCGGAAGAAAATATTGTAAAAGCAAGATATAGTCAATTTTTCTTTTTATGCACGTAAGAATTTTCGGGTGCTGTAACGCGTTCCGCGAAGCGGTTTTTTAAGTCGGTTGAACAGGAAAAAGTCGCAGGGAGCCAGATCAGGTGAATTCGAAGGCTGCTGGATAGTATTCGTGTTGTTTTTGGTCAAAAACTCACGAATAAGGATCGCATTGTGCGATGGTGCATTGTCGTGCAAAATCCACGAGTTGTTTGCCCACAAATCCGGTCTTTTTTGGCGAATTTCTTCACGCAAATGTCTCATAACTCCCAAATAATACTCTTTGTTGACTGTCTGTTTTTCTGGCAAGAATTCATGAAAACCGTGAGCATCACCTTCTTTTTTGACTGAAAACGACGTGGTTTTTTCGGTCTCGGCTCATTCGGTGCACGCCATTCACTCGTTTGATGTCTGGATTGCGTGTCATACTCATAAATCCACGTCTCGTCTCCAATGATGATCCGTTTGATAAATGTCAGATTCGGCCTTGGAAATCATGTCTTTCGCGATTTCAATGCGGTCCTTTTTTTGCATGAAATTGAGGTCTTTCGGCACCAGTTTTGCAGCGACACGTGTGAGGCCCAAATCACTAACCAAAATGTCTTGAGCGGATCCATAAGCGATGTTCAAGTCCTCTGCCAGCTCTCTGAT
>OX463845.1:19102541-19178204 GCA_949825065.1 Odontocerum albicorne
TTTGTTTTGGTAAATATTAACATTCCACAGTGAACACTATATTTTGCATTCATCTTCCACCGATGCAAAAATAAGATAATTAGTAAAATTATACAAATTCAAGTAGTAAAAAAGAAGAATTTGGCGTCTACTTATCTATACTTCATAAATAATTATTTCTATATGATTTTATCTAGCGATAGTTCAAACTGTTATCAAATTAATTAGGATTACAGTTTATTAAAACTATTGCATTAATATCAGGCGATCCACCAGATTCATACAATAACTTTCATCAAAGTGGGTAACGCCTCTCAGCGGATTAAATCTAAGAATAAATCTGATTTTCAAGGAACATTTCACAGAGGCAGTTTGTAAACAATAATTAACAGTTCAGTATCACAATTTGCAGCAATCGCCTCCATCAACAACATCCATCGATAACACCCAAGACTCATTTTCAGCTCCTGCAAATATTTTCTGTTACTTCTCGGAAATCTCGCAAATTAGTTAATAATTCTTCCGATGACTTTTCGAGGAAATTCTCAAGATCACCTTGCATTAAGATGTCTACACCTTTGTATTGTCGGATCCGAACAATCCTTGAAATCTTCACATATACACATTGCGACTATACAAAATTTCTATAATTATATACAGGTAACAATCTCGTCCGTACGGTGGTGTGGGTGATGAGGTGAGACACGCGGCGCGACGCTCGAGCGGGAATTCCTCTTGCAGCGAGGGTGCGGCGGTCAGGAGCGCTCAGCGCCCCACGCCTGCCCCGGGCTGCCGGGTGGGGGGGGCCGGCCCTGCGGGCCTCGTAGCCCGCACCCCCTACGTGCTGTGTGGGTAGGTGCTGCGTGGGTATGTGCTGCGGTACACAGCCTCGATTGCGTCCCTCCACTCCAACGCGAATGACTCGGGGTCCTCCAAGTAGTAAGTCCGGTTAGGCTGTAACAAGGCGAAACAATCATTAGTAAACTATCATTTAAGACATTCAGATATGGCCAAGAGCAGATAATTGCTTAGAACTTTACAAAATAGTAAATAATATAGTCGAGTAACTCAATATACTTACAGTGTGAATGAAGAATATTCTGAAGTTCTTCGGCTCGACCCAGAGATCCTTGGACCAGGGGATTTCCCCTTTGACCACCATGTTGGCAGGGTCCACATAAAACAATCGAGGCCCAGTAGTAAGAAGAAGCATCCGCCGCCTTGCAAACAGCCCCTTCCTCTTGTCTACCAATCCTTGTTTCAAGATGAGATTTCCTTCTACAAATCTATGCCATTTGTTTGTCTCTCTTTGTCTCTCCAAACGACGTCTGAATTCTTCTGGTGAGATGTCCAAAATACCACCCCCTGTGAACAAAAAAACGAAAATTATAAGATGATTTGATTTTTTTTTTAAATTTAATGTAAAGAAACATATATTGGAGCTGAATAATCAAATTATTATATATACCATAAAGCGGAGACTAGTGTCAAATGGTATATTATACAATGAGATGTGTCACTTCTTAACCCTTTCCGGTCCTATGTCGAATGTCATTCGACATCGACTTTATTCCAGTGAGTCCTATGTCATTCGACATTTTTCGATTGTCATTCAATGTCATTCGACATGTCGAATGTCATTCGACGTTTTATTAAAAACAACCTGGATGTATTGTTTTACCCTGTAATTCTGTAAATCTTTTGTGGACCTGATGGAACATTTTTTTTTTTTTTTGCGGACCGGAAAGGGTTAAGTTTAGGTTTTAACCACAATGAGCCATTTTTACGTTTGGGGTTTTGAATAAGTGGCGCCGCGCCTACGATTGGTTTCGCAACTAGTGGTATTAGATGTCTAATTGCGCAAATTCGTGTTCCCGTCGCGGTAATAGCGGTAATACTCGTAGAAACCGGTTCACAAGATGCATTATGAAACTAACAGAATAGATATCCTCAACCACTGTAGTCATATCCTCAACCACTGTAGTGCAGTGTCGGCTATCCGTGGGATCACTCCCGCTTAGCTATTCTCGGCGTGCAACCGCATTGTGGCGAAATACTCGCAAGGTGACAAAATAACTGGAGTCTGTCGCCTACCAAGTCTGAATCTTTAAACTTTGAATCAATTTCAACTGAACACTATGAATTTCATGTCGAAATAGTTCGAGTTACTAAATAAGTACCTCATATTCTATTGTATATACTCGTGTAGTTCGTAATTGATTTCATGTAATGCATGCATATTCTGATATATTTGTTTAGAATGCTAAAAGAATTCTATCAAGTAAAAATCTCTGAAGTTCTCTGATGTGTAGATAGATGCTGGTCTAAACTCTTCTCGAAATTTAACAATTATATTCTATACAAAATAAAAATTTAAGATACGAAAAAAATAAGAGAAAGTAGCGAAGGGTCACGATGATGGAAGGTGTGTGTCCATAACCTTTCCCAGGTTTGATTTAATACGTAAAAAAATCAACGATTAATCGGCGCAAATTAAAGGTCTACTCAATATAGATATAATATTTTGGGAAGCGTCAATATGCACATACGCATATACGAATGATTGATAGCCATTAGCGGCATATTTTGATGGATAGCTCGGCCAAGTCGCTCTTGACGGAATACCTCACATTCCGCGAAGGGGATCATAGCGTGTTCGAAATCAAACACAAGGTGAATTCCAATGTTCTCGCGATGACTACCGTAACTGGGGCAAACATTAAAAATGAAAATGCGCAATGCTGCACAAAGTAGGCCGCAGTCGGCCCACAGCCCGCCGGAGCGGAGTCCCTTCCACGCGGGCGGATTTCATTCATCGGCCGCGGGGCGGGAGTGGGCGGCCTCGCCGCGGGGTGGGGGCCGCGGAAACTCGGTCAGCGGAATGGTTACGTGAGAGAGCCGTAAACAAAACGTAATGCCCCGTGAGTAGTTGCAATACGTCAATGCGTCACAGTGCACAACAAAGCGCAGCGAAGGTTGTGCAGCCGCAGCGCCGGCGAGCGAGGCGCCATCGCCTCCTGACCCCATCAGCGGCTGGTATATCTGTTACCGCCACTCACATCTAGGCATTACACTCCTTAGAGCGTCCAATGAAAAATTAAATATTGTTTATCATTTACGATCCACCGCTTGCCTTCGAAGCTGCACTTGTTCTGTCCCGTATTTGCTATCCCACTACAACAAATGTCAATATGTAATCCCGCGATGACATTTGGCATTTAACTAAACTCGATAACTTCTGGAAAATTCTTACGGTTGCATTATCCAAAAAGGTAACTAGTAAAACTTAGATGACCAACGTAAAATAATGTTTAAACCAAGGTATCAAAATACAATATGTTGACTTTTGCAAAAATGAAACACGGAAAACAAACACAGACGCACTTAACAGTATCGAGCGGTTTCTTCGCGAGGTCGTACGACTATATCAATTTCACGTAGTCTAGAGCCGGATCTAGTAATGATAGTATGAGTGAGCAAAAATCTTCGCAATATTTGGCCGCATTTCGTACTAGAAAGTCATGAACGTTTTTGTTTTGCACACCATCGTGCATTGCGCAACATCATCGGTGGTGCTCCGCTGTGTGCGCGCGCAGTCGCTGCGGCAAGGCTATTGCTATTTAGTGGCCTAGACAATATCGCTAATCTAGGAACATGGTCCATTTCGTAAAAGGCAACACGAACTATGCCAAACGTTTTAATAAATAGTTAATTAAAACCGATTTCAAATAAATTTTAGTGCGAAAAGAATAACTATTGTGGAAATATAAAAATAAATGTCTTTTTATTGTAGTCAAGTAATTGGTTAATTAAAATAAGAATTAAGAGAAACGAAGAAGTTAAGGGTATATTTGATGAATTAAATAAATGAAAAGGCTTTACTTGTGCGGTATACCTCCACCCGTCGCTGGTAGTGGGCAAAAAACAAAGCAAAGCCGGTATTGGACCCCGAGAAGCGAACAGTGAGCAGGTCCCGCGCTGTCTGCAGAGGGAACTTTCTTCTCTCACGGCCGCGCAAGTGTGCCACGCCACGACACAGAGAGATTGGGAAATGTAAGGCCGGTTTTGGAGATTGTTAGCTATGGGAATGCATTTTGATTGGCCTCATGTTCGACGGTGTTTGTTAATAAGCATTTCTCAGACGCAACAGTGAAAGTATAGCCGGAGAAGGGCGAGCGGAGAGCGGCTCTCGAGCTGCATCACGTAACGGATATCGGAAAATCCCTGACGAGCTCATTAGCGAATGCACAACCGTTGCAAAATACAAGATACAATCTGAATGCAAACACATTACTTCCAAGGCGAGCTATACATAGAATGTATTATTAATAAGTAATAACCTTAAATAATAAAACTTTTGATCCAGCATTGAAGAAATGTGATAAATCTCAGTACTAGTATCGTAATTTACAAATGTAACACGTTGTGTTGAAAGTGTTCGGTGAGTAGTACTGTTTGGATATACGAGTATTTACGCCCTATATATTGTAAGATAGATAAGTAAGTGCACGTGACGGCCCCATTCAAATGTTAACTTATTATTCATTATTATTGTGAATCTCGGAAATTTCGTAACATCGCATGAAAAATGGTTATTTTTTCCATTTAATTTTGCTCAATAAAGCTGTAATGTGATCTAACCGCTAAGGCTCGAATGAAATAAATTATTTATATAATTCGGTTAAATAAAAAAGAACTACAATGAAAAATAAGTGAAATTTGTGTGGCGTTAACAGCTTTGCGTCCTGTGTTCTTGCCGAAATCCCCACCCTGCGACAGCGGTCACCCGCCAGACGATCCGCTGCATTATTCTTCCACCTCATATCTCTTCTATTTTTAGCGAGACGTTCTAAATGTCGCCTCCGAAAGATACGTGAAAAACAACGTGCTCTAGACGCCGCGGCCGGATTTATTCCTAGACTATCCACAGGCGGCGCCGACAGATGCCTTAAAAATAAGACGGTGATATCCACCAGAAGAAGACTGACTGAATATTGTCAATTGAACGTGTGTGCTAGACAATCGCTTTAAAACATTCGTTTAATTAGCTACAGAAAACTACGAAAAATAATTAAAAAACTCAGTTAACACGCTCGTAATCAGATGCTAACGTGAACACCAGAGAAAACGGTTGAAGAAAATGTGTAAAAATACGAACGAAAATGCGAATCGCATTTATCTATTTATAAAATTCTTCGTAATTTGCGAATTGCGTGGAATGGTATCGAGTACGACTGCGGGTCAAGTGTACTGGGTCGATTTTGGCATTCAATGAGAATCCGATAAACAAATATAATACAACTTACATCATAGTCTACTAGTATCGAACATCAATTAAAATTTAGACTGTTCTTAGTTAGAACACATACTGTAAGTACGAAACGGCAATATACTAACTGCTGACACGTTTTGTTCGAATAACAAACGAGAAAGTGGAGTTCGACGTGTGGCATATGGTACATATTAAAAAAATATTTGGACGTTCTATTAGTCAATCAATAGCTCAAATAACAAGACATCTTCCTTAGCAACTGGTGGGGTTATAATATTGTGAGGAAAATTAGAGTGCTGAATGAAAATATTGACATAAGACGAGTGGGTTGGCCCATGGTAGTAACTGCAAATAACATATGGACAACAAAAGACGAAAACACATGTTCGTAAGTCATGTCAGGCGCCGATTACACAAGTGTCCAATGAAAACACAATGCCACAGTTACAGACACTGCAAATTTATTTGACTCTCCAACATTTAGTTGTGAAGACCTGAGTGAACCTTTGTGAAGAAAATTGTGAAGGGTAAAACAATTATAATGAGCTCTATTTACTAGAAGATTATACGCGGTGTTAAAAATTATCAATCTTCTAAAGTGGTTAAGATCCTAATCGACTCGGGTAGGAATTGTATTTCAATGCAAAGAGGATATTTTGAATCAATTGTCCGCTGACTGCCGTTTTAAAAAATGGGAGAAATTTTGACAATACACGTATAGTATGAAATATGAATGTAATAAATAATAACAAGACTTACCCTGGGGTTTAGTAGGGGGCAATGGTATAGCCGCTGGGTCTTCCAAGTCCAACTCCAAGAGACGTCTGAGTTGCAGGTTTCCCAGGCCAGGTTCTAGGTGGTCAGGTACTCGGTACTGCGAGCGGAGGGATTCCTCGGAGGCGCGTCCTGGCAAATAAGGGTAGATAGGTGGCGGTCGGGTTTCTCTCAAAGTATCCCAATTTATACCGGCAAACATTCGGTGATTTCTGATGCTTTCGTAACGGTCTCCATCGTCACGTGCTCCCAAACGCTCCGAGGGATCGAGTACTAGCAGTTTCTCCACCAAATCTTTGGCTTCTGGAGCAAAACCTTCAGGGAACTCATAATCCAGATTCATAATTTTCTGGAAGATTAGGTAATCGCTTCCGGCACGGAAAGGTGGAAGACCGGATACCATCTGATATATGATACATCCAAGGGCCCAAAGATCTGAGGCTCTTGAGACACTTTTGTCTGTCAGTAGTTCTGGGCTGACATATTGTGCGGTTCCCACAAAACTCATCCTGCGCCGACGTGACCTTTCGTCACCACCTTCCTTTTCATCAGATTCATCTCCTTCCTTCTTATTATCGGTGTTGTCTGCCGGTCGCAGAATTTTAGCGGACCCAAAATCTGTCACCAAAATATGCATTTTTTCATCCAGTAAGATATTTTCTGGCTTCAAATCGCGGTGAATAATGCCTCTTTTGTGCATTTCTTCTAAGGCAATTACCAACTCGGCGGCATAGAATTTCGTGCAATCAAGATCAAATGATCCAACTTTATGGATATGAGGCAAAAGCTCTCCATTTTTAGCGAAGGTTATGACAAAATATAGCCTCTCAGCATCTTGAAAAGTACAAAAGAGCCGGACAAATCCATGGCTAACATTGTAGAGCATATTCAACACCTCTTTTTCTCGCTTGATATATTCCGCTTTCTTTTCTCGCATTATGTGTCTTTTCTCACATACTTTGACTGAAAAAGAAAGAAAAAAAAACAAATATATAAAATAACCGAAAATAGTCGAACAAATCCGCGGGGAAATTTAAGAAACATATAACCCGGGATGTGTGGGTGGTTGGATAATATTATGGCTGGATAATGTATTATTTGTCTTTTCTTACTTTTCATAAATTACATCCTTCGTGTTGTTTAGTCCAAAATACAATTTAAATATGAATGATATTCCGATTAAATCTCGGAAGTATAATGAATCTCAAAAACATCAAAATGAGAACTTACTCTGAAATAACAGAAAGTACGAGAAGTGCTGTACGTACGAGTATTTGGAATATAATTAGAAATAGGTATGTAAATATATAATAATATAATACTTACTGGCATATTCCTTTCCATTGTGTATGTATTTAGCGAGGTACACAGTGCTGAAGCAGCCCTCCCCGATGACCTTCCCGAAGATAAAGTCCTTGGCACTTTTCTTGACGTTGGGGTTGGGGTCAGCCGTCTCCCGGGCGGCGCTGGCGGGCTGCGGAGGCGCGGCGGGGGCTGGCGGGGCCATCACTGCTGCGGGTTCCTGCGCCGGCTGCTGCTGCTGCTGTAACTGCTGCGGCGGCTGTTGGCCAACGGCCGGACTCTGAGGACGGCCGTTAATCTGAAATACGTACCAAACTTTATCAAATCACTATTCCACAGAAAAAAGTCTTTTTACACTATTTTCCTTATCCGTAACAACAAATGTAATTATTTCATTTCAAAATGTTTCGACTCCTAAGCCGTGAACTACAATAAATAAGGCATTATAAAGTATTTTCGGTTAGGTTATTAATTTCACAGTCTTGAGAAACTATTTGAGAGCATAACAAACGAATTTCATGACATATAATTTGAAATGTAGCCAACCCATCGGAAATGTGACAAAAACAAATATACACATAATATAGTATTCTAACTATAACTTGATTGCGAAATGCGTTTCGTTTGTTACAGAACACATATTTGTTGCGATTTATGTCAACACACGCGACACAAAATATTTCGAGTTGAAATTACGTCGACGGATTTCATAAGTAGACACCGAAAAACAACTGTAGATAAAATTATTAACCGCTGTCACTGTTATCGGTCGCTCTACTCAGAATAAAACGAATACGAAAAAATAAAACAAACTAAATCAAAATACACACGTTCGTATATGCACACATATTTCAAGCAGACTAGATCGGTTTACCTTGACTTTCATGAAGGCGAAAAACAAAAACTTCAAGTCCGGGTATCTGGGGTAAAATTGACACAAGTTACAACACAATGTCACACTTATGCGTTACCTATATTCGTCACGAATAATCACAAAACAGTAAAGATAACAATCACTTTTGCTTTTTGGATAATGCGAAACAAGAATAATCACGATCAAGTATTACGGGTGAGCGTGATAGAAGCGCGCGTCCGTTCTGCAACGCGGTCGTAGCGGCATTGAGCGGCGGCGCGACGCGAGGAAAGGCCCGCTCTTGGCGCGTCACACGTCACATGGGCCCCCGCCCGCTCCGGCCCCGGCACCGCCGCCAGTAACCTTCGCCCGGTGTGAGGAAATTATCTCGGCCGCTTTTCACTCCACCTCGGGTATGCGGCCCTGCCTTGTGTTCCTTCTCTCGACTCAACATTCCTACCCTTAGAGGCATTTTCAGGTTACGTTCGAGTTCAGGAGAGGCCGAACGTTTTCAGTTTCCGCTTCAGATTTCAGGAATTCGAAAAGAAATCGAAATGAAAACTTAACTTGCAATGCCTTTTTATTACGCGAAAACTAAGTTAATCGCAACTGCATTCAATGTTTTCAAATTGTTTAAAAAAAATTAAATAGAATAAAATATTATCTTATTATATAAATATTCAACTGAGGCATCGCACGTAAATTCAGGCATCGTGTAATTGTAATTGATGTTTCAACTTTTTTTTTAAGGTAAAACAATATAATTTCCGCTGCTAGTTCAATGCTCGGCGAACTGCTGATATTCAAAGAGGAGAGAAAATGGAAAGCTAACGAACGTTACGTTTAGTCTGCTGCCTCCGACTAATATATTTTCGTTAACATCATTTGTTAATCATTCAAGAAGAAAAACAAAGTATCCGATCTGTTTTGCATTACGCATACCGACCACGATGGTCGGCTTAGAGCGGCGTTATGGCCGTTACTAATTCTGGAAAAGCCATTTGAATCGTCAACGTGTATTTATTACGAGTATGTATAGTGAAATCGTGATGACCATATTGACGCCGATAATTACCGTGCACAATGATCGTTACAGGAAAATATAAGATATACACAATACTAATAATAACGTTCGGCTCAGAATTGCGCACAAGGTTTCGCCAGTGTTATGTAAATGCGGTTTTAGCGTTTACGTATTGCGTCACACGGTGGTATCAGATAAGAGCCGCCACGTTACAGGCGGGTGTGCTACGTATCCATGTCCGTAACCGTTGCTAATGTGGACACCGGAGTCCATCACACCGCAGTCCGGCCTGGTCGCAGGCTGCAGTCTGCGCGGTGCACCCAGCTTCACAGCCGCCCAATACACATCATCAATTCCCCATTACCCAATTAGCCGGACCACATCGAGAAAAACAAATCAATTATTCGAGGATCAAAGCTGTGTGATGCGATGCGCCACGAAAGCAACGCAACAAGGAAAATGTTACAAAATACAATGTACCTTTTGTAAGTAATGTCAGTGAAGTTAATGTCCTAATGTAAATTTCAAACGATAAATATTGGATCGTTCACCAATTGTATCAATGCATTTATCCGATACTTACACGGAATCGCAGATTAATTGAAGGGCTCGGCAGTAAATAATGGTAAGCAACATGTATCACATTTTGAGATATTAAGAAAACAAATCTTTATAAAATCTTAAAATGTATTAAAAAATAATGTAATTTTAAAAAGAATGAGGTTTTAAGACTATTCTGTTTGAGTATTAGATTTTTAATTAAACCCTTAACTATCTAATTTTGAAACTCGTCTATTGTAATTTTGTAGCTTACCATTATTTACTGCCGAGCCCTTCAATGATGACAGTATGGCCGCAACAATATGATACACAACAGATCGATGTAGCTGATAAGAGAATGTCATGTGCGAGTAGCTTGCTGGGACCTGCCTATTGGCCGCCTTCAGAAATAGATAGGCATCCGTAGGAATGTTCCGAAAATACAAATGTAAATATAAAGATAGAACGAGCCATTATAATGACATCATATGCAAATTATAATAGCGAGGCTGCGATATGACATCACTGTTTCGGTTGATTCACGGGTAATATCGAAGTACTCCCTGAAATAACTGGATACGATGGAAGAAAATCGACAATAATAATCGACTGTATGATATAGTAATGCTTGTTACTTGCCAGTCCATGGAGAAGAGGTCAAATGAAGAATGGACTTACTTCCTGCGGCATTAATATGCCTCATGCAAGTCCGATTCTCGTCTAAAACTAGGATATGGATATCTCTTTAGAAATTGTAATTCGTATCAAATAAATTTTTCATTCACTGTGATTTCATTCTGCGGCGAGGTCCCGAGAATCTCTACATATATTGAGGTATATGATATAAAATACACACTACTGGGCTTAGAAATAAATAATGCGTTTGTGTTGGGGTCTCGCTTCAAAATATATGAAGGGAAATATTGTAGTATTTAGAATACACAAATATAAACTACATGTTGAAATCAAAGCATAAAAACACGAAATGAAATAAAATTAAAATCACCTGTGCGCAACATATAAATCGATATTATTAAACGAGCTAAAATAATTAAAAAATGAAGAATCAATATTTGCGCCAAACACGTTTATAGTTGGTTTTGAAAATAAAAAGATCCATAAACAAATTTGAACACGTGCCGCGGGAACAATAAATAAAACAAATGCTTTTATTAAATATTTAAACACGTGTCGCGAACACACAGTGTAATACCACCTCCTCTATATGGCTATATGGAGTTTAAAATTGCGTTTACTTCGATTGGCCTGGTTACTTGTGCTGCTCATCTAACTGTGTTATATGCTGCATGTATCTATGTCAATAATAATATATTTGAGTTTTCGTATTCTAGCTAAAAGTAAGCAGTATAATGCAAGACTGAAAGTATTTGGTTTAATTTGATTGGACGTGTCAACTGTGAACATTATTGAAATAGAAAATATAATATGTACTATATTAAACGCGTGACTGAAAGAAACTAAGTTGGAAAACCATTGTGAACTCCTTTACAACTGCGTTAGCCTCACAATAAACCGCAGAGCATGCGGAAAATTATTGGGCACCGGAAACTGAACACGTTGTCGAGATTTTCAATGGTGGAAACATCAATATGAGTATAGTAACGGAAATGCGCCGTGTTTATGTATTTTAAAATAAATACAAATCGACATGCACGCCTTGAATTAGGTTGGTAAAAAACATATTTTGGCAAGCATACCTCGGTAATTGATTCGACCTTGGTTCTCCTTTTATCAAACGTAAATAATGGCGAAACATTTTCAACACCCTTGAAGAAGCAAATAAAGTATTATAATTTAAAAAAGGCACTAATTGTACTAAATCTTTAAACATAATATTTAATACAAAACTATTCACCGATACTCGCGTTCTTGTAACATTTCAAATATTCGAATGATTATGTCATAGAATGACCCGAATAACGATGTAATCCATACAAAATGTATTGCAAACTATTAAGCTTCCTTAATCCTCCAATTTACAAAACAAGATATATGTATATTAAAAGGTATGCTTATAAAAATATTTTTCACACAAATTGCCGTATTTATGGTATTTAAAAATTGTAAACTTACTCATAAAGGTGATAGTATTTAACAAAGCATCAAAAACGACATTCATTCAACGTATGCCTAGTGTCATTTATTATGTTATGATGGGCGCTGTAAGGCGCTATTGTGCGTAACCTTTAATGATTCAATAAATAACTGTGTCGCTGCCATTTTTAAATTGCATCCTGTCACACACAAGGCGAGGTTGCATGGGATTATCCGAGTACCGAATATAGTATCACCGAGTCGCACCAAACTATGAATGGCGATGATCCTACGCTAACAATCGCGAGGCGTGATTCACTGCTCCATTCACCGCTACGTGTGTGTACCGACTACCGACTGTACTCGTACCACGGCACTCCGTGCGTCGCACCGCGCTGCGAGATGCCTTGTACGAGTACCTCCAGCGGAAATGAAATATAGTTCGAGACTAAAATAATCGACCCACACAATGGTCGGCAGTTAGCGCGAACACGCCTGGAATTGGCCAAAACTGTGCAACAATAATAATGCCATACCGATCTCCGAGGATTGAATGTCGATCAGCTAAAAATCTCATTACATCACAGACACCATCCAAAATTCATTCGCGTTGGTACCATTCTGTAATAGAAATTATACACTAAAAATATCGAGATTAGTGTGAATGAGGCGCTACGCGTCTATCACTAAAACATGAGCAATAAAATAATCATGCAATCTGGACGAATTCATTCATGACTTGAAAGTGCTACTCTGGCAGAGAACTGCGTGCGTGTTCTGCGGTGTGCCAGTCGATTAGACCCTTCGATGACGAGAGTGCCTCTGCCTCTCGAGGAGAGATTAGTTAGATAGGTACTTATAGTAAATTAATATATCTCGAAGCGTAAGTTAATAATATAAAAAAAAAGGATTTACAAATTATGCCCGATATATTAACTAGAAATCCATTTCAATTTTGATTAAAATGTATAATATAATCGATGAAATAACAAACATAAGAAATAAATTAATATAATTCAAATCCTTGTCGAATTCTATTTGTCGATAATCCTATGCAAAAAGTTGCCGATTCAACAATCAAGTTCAATATTTCGAATATTTGGTGATAATGTTTATTTTTAATTCACAGTGATGACGTAGATATAACATTATTTATTCAAGTGAAAAAAAGTTACTTCTTTTAGTAGGAGCCGTCTATCAACGACGATTAATTTGATTTCATTGGTAATCAAAACGAATAGAAATTTAATAAATAAATGCAAATATGCTATATACGAGTAAATAAGGGCTCTCAGCTATAAAAAATAAAAATAGTTGAACACTGAAACAAGTAATTTCGTAACTTTTGTTTTGAGATTTATTAATGAAACTTGATGGGTTAAATTCTGAGGGATGGTGAATTCATCAATATATTTTTTTATGTATTTTAGAATAACCAGTAGGGATTTTTCAGGAATGTTGATTATATAGTTGCTTTCACATCTTGGATGTCCGCCAAGGTGCGAAAGCTACTCGTATATCCGCCATCAAAAATCATAAGCACGCTTCAAGATAACAGAGGTGAGTAGAAGTACGAGTATCATGTTCGGGGGCCGAACAGCGGTGACGGGTACGGACGGCTATGGGCGTCGCCACCAAATCGGACGATAAACCCGAAATTCCATCTTGTGTCATCCGCTTCTTATCAGAGGGGGAAACTCGCATTATCGGCCGCCGGCGCACTTCCTGTCACCAGCGGGCCCATTTTTAAACTGGACGCTGTAACCATTTTGGGGATCTGTATTAGATAATAATCCCCAGTCAAGTCACAGATTAAAAAAAAATACAATTTAAATATAATTTATGGCAACCTCTTCATATTCACACCAGTATTGAAGAAACATTTAAATTTAGAGTTATATAGTAAAAAAAATATTACTGCTGTTCAAAATATTATTTAAACGGCGAAAAACTTCAATAAAGCTTTTACAAAATATATTGAGAACCTTTATAAAAAATATATCCACAAAACACACCGTGTGAATTGAAAAAACAAAGGCCAAAATATTTTTCCTTTTATAACATACTCGTACTGATAACGTATCACGAAACCAACAAAAATATTGACATAAACGAAAGGAAGTTTTGATCTTTGGTGACTCTTGATCTTCGGATTAAGAGAAGTTTAACTGTCATTCATAGATCACTGTTATTAAATAATGAGTAAATAATTATTTTATCTATAGTTCAAGTGGATAGGGTCACGACGAAAATGGACTCAAAACTGGGTGATAAAGCTCAATATGTGATAAAATTATCATTCACCTTTACAACCAATATAGTAAACATTGTTTCACGCATGGTTCGCGTGTTCAACACATTTTTTTATGAAAAACTTTTAAACCACAACGACTAAATGGGGTAAAACACCATAAATTCTCAAAGCAGTTGAGGAAGTCGAATGCTTCCGCGAGTTGTTATACTTGTAATATGTCGCTGTCAAACTTCGCCAGCGAGTTCTTATTCGTTTCAGCAGCAATTGTTGATACGTATGGATTGCATCTGTTACGAAACAGAGCCCTATTCGTTCAAGAAAAATAGGGTAACAAAAAGTGGGTCAATTCGCCGGGACAAAAAACATTAACAGTTATAATAGAAAAAGTTTTACTATCCTATTGGAATGCTTCATATTGACGCCCTTTAGGAAAAACAAAGTGATCAAGCATTAAAGTATTCCCTCATGAAAACGATTATACCATACAGTTCGTTTTGCGTCAGACCCTGAGGAAGTTAATTAACATATATGGAAGAGGTTGAGACCCAGATAAATAAGATGTTTCAAATATGCATAAAACTTGTTTGTGTAAATAATTAACATTTTTTGTGAATTTTTAGTTGGGAAATAGAAATTAATGATGGAAACTTATTATTTGTAAACTTGCTGGCGAAAAATGAACGTCGATATTCTTAGGATCGTTCCAAAGTAAAAAAAAATCGATAGTCACAATACAATACACGATACAATACACGAACATCGAAAATACTATGCATTTTGTATGACGCTTATTGGGCACGCGTATTGCACCAAGGTTGACGTAGCCGTAAAATTGAGTCGGTGCAACAATCGCCTTGTGCTACACGTGTAAGCTTTCCTATTCCACGGGTTTTTATTATCCAATAATAATAAGCTATAAACAACGTCAACTGTGATAAATTTAAAATTGCAGGTACTGAAAAACAATCACTACGAGTAAGTCCTCAAGGCAAACGTGTGTTCTTAACGTGAAAGACGGAAAACTTTCTCAACAAAATCGATCATATTTTGATCGATCGCCGGATCACGATCTTCGAGGATTTAACGTCATGTATGTAAAAACAAATCAAAAAATTCAATACAGTTAGGCGCTGACCTCGTTTGAAAAATGTATAAAGATGACTGTTCGCTTTGTTTATCGCAACGCTATTGGTTATTTACAGTTAACAGTGAAGAAAATGGTTGAAAACAAATATGTATAAAAAGCAACACGACCGAGACAGATAAATGGTAATGTCTGGTTAACGACAGTTTATATCCGTTGGTGAATAAATAAAGTCACTTGTACGAAAATAAATAATATGTGCGATATTTCTACATGTTTACTTGTTATTTGGATGTATCGCATCTAGTCTTCGCTCAGTATCTCGATATTCATAAATAATAAAGTCTAGTGAAAATTATTATTGTTTCATCGAAAACACTCGCAACTTAGCTTTTTGTAAAAAATGTTGTAATTTTTACTAAATAGAACATGCTTTATAATAATATTTATTGTACCCAACTGATGGCGTATCTGTGGGTGGGACGACTTTTAGACTGTGTGGCCCAATAATCCTTATCATTACGAATAAGAAAACAAACAGGTCTCGCAGGACATTGCAGCGAAGCAAAATGCAGACGAAATATAATATCTTGCTCGTAAAGAGACGCAGACACAATAATGACATGTGGACTAATTCAGACCAGCCGCCGCGCCGGTGGGTGGGCCGGGCCGGTGGTTAATAACAGGAATATTAAAAGACCCGGCGCGGCGTTCAGCGAATATTTAGATTATGTTCCATGTTACGAGTATCGCTATTAATATAATATTATATGTCTCGTATATGATTTACAAATAAACATCTAACCGACCGATAATGATTGATTGCAGTTATATTGTGGCCGAAAGACGTTTCAGTGTGTAGATCTAAAACCACGCAAGTCAAAATGCAAAGAATTGAGAAATCCCATTTGATACACATTGGAATTTCAAAGGATAAGAGGGAATAAATTGCAATGACACGAGTGTATTCCTTTCAGCAACTCTTGTAACGCATGTTCATATAGTAGATCCAACCGCAAAATAAATGATCCTTGATCTTGGTGAATAACAAAGAAAAACAAACGAGGCTGTAGCTGTAGACTGTCTCGCGAATGATTTACCTACATATGGTCTGAAAAACAAGTAAACTCGGGCGGGTGGCAATAGAAGAGCTTATCAGGTGTAAGACGTGGTTCACGTGAACGTCTCTCTCTTTCTCGGCAAAAACACATTTTATTAGCTGCTTATCAGAAGCGACTGGCGCCAATTTGATATGGGTACAAACATCCAATAAATTGTAGTTAGTGTAAAAAACTAAAATTTTCAAATCTAAGATGTCTTAATATTTTAAGATGATAAAAGACTTAAAAGAATCCGTATACAAAATAGCTGAGGCATGTGTATATTAATAGAATGCTAAATAAAGGACTAAATGTTGCATTCTACTTTTAACTATATTTTTTTTCAAGAAATACGAACAAGGCTTGAAAGTATTTTTTAACTCAATTTTTGGTGCGTATCTTCAAGAGAAATTGTTGAATTATAAAAAAATGATAAAAAGAGGTTTAGTGATTTGCATAACATTTTCTCAGCTATTTCGAAAACCAAGAAAAATAGTTATTTTGGAGCGGAGGCGACATGCGACATTATTCCCATTTATTCATTACCGACCCAACTGTTTCAACAGCGCAAAATTTTCATATTTTAACGTTAAACAACGGAAAGCAAAATCCAAAGTTGTAGCAATTATTAAGCGCGTGGAGATAAAAAATACTAGCGTGTTGGAGTATTATCAGACAAACTTGATGAACCAGATTAGGACCCATCGAGGATCGAACCCGAAACCACCGAGTGGAAGCCGAGCATTCCAGCAACTAGGCTAAGAGGTCGTCTTCGGTGTGTAATTTAATGACTTGACATTCCATGATGTTAAGTGTTGGGATTACACTATCACATTTATATGACGTCATTTATAAGTAGCGACTGCATGAAATACGATTGTTGGAATAGGCGATAACAAAACCAAAAACCCACAAATATCTGACGCAGGTAGGGGGTAGGGACTTACCGTCAGTAAGAGGCTATTGCGTTCAGGTGTTTTATCAAAATCTTGGCCAAATATACGTAAATGTTTTGGTTTTTAAAAATAATTAAACTCAAGAGATGTTTGTTTGATAAAGTATTTAAGGTTAATAATAATACGTTCAATTTAGTAAATCTACAATGAAATACAGGCACTACCTAAATCCATAATACTCTTTTGCCGTCAGTATTGGCCGATACTTAAAATTTTCGACATGTTGGATACATAACGAGATGCGTATGCGTGTATAATATTATATAACACATAGTGCGTATTCGAATTAAGAGATAAGCTGCAAATAATGTACATGAAGTTAGCATATATTTTCAATACTGGAGAATAACATTTTGTAAATAGAGCGAATAACAAGACATGTGAGCTAGATACATGTGCATGTGCTGAAATGGAAAATAGGGCATTAAATGTATCTTGCTGTCGCATCTAATGCATTCCAAATCGGCTACAATGGAAATACATTCTCTATTATATAAAACATTGAAATGAATAAATAAGAAATAAAAATGATTTTCTAATATCACCACCAATTTTAAACAATAGGAATTCATCCAAAGAATTTATATTAAAAATCATCTTGAAGGTGTGTCTTGTACATTCAGTTGCTTGCTAGCGATTTTTCATTTGTATTAGACAATCGGGTAATATAACTGAAAACATTAAGATAAATCCACGAAAAAGATGTTATTAACTAGGGTAGAAAATAAAAAAATACCATTGGATAGTTGTTGAGTGGAAAAATATATCATACATCTCGACCAGATAGACCAGACGATGAAGATACACGCCAGAGACAATACTAAAGCAAAGAATCAAGAACGTGAAATAATTATTAGAAAATGAATAGATTCAACATCTATTGTTACTATCCAGTGTAACGTCGATGTAATATTAAATTGATTAAAAATATAAATCACCACTCTTATTACTCTACAGGCAACTTTCAACACAATAATTATGACGTAATGTTTATTTACCTCAAAGTGAAACGGGAGTCGCTCTCTATCGAAGAATGCACCGGAATTAATCGCAAAATTAAGAATGATTTAACATCCAAAATTAATTCAACAAGAAATTCAGCTCTCGGAGTTGTGTAACTGCAATCAATGTTTTGAAATCGAGCGGAGCCGTTGTCAAAATCATAGTCACTTTTACCGAATGTTGCGGTGCAAATGTCAACGAAGCATTTAAAACAGCTGTGAAAATAGAAAGTTTCTTCAAATAATGTCACGGATTGATAAATAAAAATAACATTCGCGCAAATTAGAATGCACCGAAACTATAAATAAACACCCATACTTTCAAATATCTGTTTAAAAACTGGTAAATTGCTTCTTGACTTTGGAATGTGTTTTCGTTTGAGTAATAATTGTTTGTCAACATGAAATCATTTTAATCATTGTAATGTATTTCGGCCCCGAGGCGCATTCCACAGGTAACGATGGACGATAATATTCCGATGTATCGGTGCATTCTTTCACGGCCAGTATAACGACCTACAAATCGCAAGCAGGTAAATGCACCCGAATGTTTTCTGGGAAGGACCGTTGTACTTCGGGCCGGGGCCGGGGTAGGGGATAGGGGGACGCAGGTCGCATATCTCCACTTGTGCTATACACTCACATACAAACGAGCGAAGAATACTCGTACCGCATCTGCATAAGGAAAAATAATAATATCATATGAATATTTAAACACCCCTCCAGAATTGAGATGTTTTGACTACATAACCGAAAAGCTAATCATAACGATAATAAAACCTTCAAGTGAATTGAACTACATCCAAATACAATACAAAGCTTGACTGATACCGCTCTAGACGAGATACGTTACATACAATATTATGTGCATACTTTTGAATATACTTATTGAGATGTGATACAGATACATCACTTATCTCCCCCCAGTGTTTTAGAGCAATATTTAAGAAAACCACTATGCGGGGCAGACTACAAAATATGGGTCTAGAATCTTAGAATCTGAAATCGCTACAAGTTTGATATTGGTAACGTACGAGTATATATAGATTGTGGATTGCTGAAATGTATTATTATTTCAGTTTAACAAAACGATGCAATGGTTTTTGTGCTCGAGCGTGTGAAATAATAACACGGTGGAATTAAATACAATACATTAATGTATATAACATTTTGATATAGAGGCAACTAAAGCATCTCATCGCAGAGAAATTGTCATGCGACTGAGAAATTGTATAAAAGAGAGATTGTCACATTAAAACACAATTAAATAGGTATTTAATTTACGGTGACAGGTATCTTTCTGTAACGAACGACAATGTTATTAGATTATTATTGAGTTTTGTGGCAATTTTTCAGCAATAATTGGAAAAAATTGAATTGTCAAGTACCCGTAATGCCATGTTTGAGTGACCGTGTCTTAAAGTAATTGTATTTTTTTACATCTTATGATTTAATAATCAATTTAGATAAAGAAGATAAGATAGAAATACGTGTTATCTGAAAAGACGTAGATTTTGAAAAATTACGTTATTTTTCGGCTTTAAACAGTTCAAACATAAATACAAATAAACTTTGGGGAAATATAAAAAACTTCATATTCAGTTGTCACATGACTATAATACGATACTTTATTTGATTGATATAAATTGTGGTGATTACGCCATAGTCATCGGCAATAGCGAAAATGACTTAGTTTGAAAGGACAGCGCAGATAGCGCGATTGTGTTTCCACTAATTAATAATCTATGAACAAGTGCATGCCACGGCGAGGTGGTGGTGCTAATCAGCTGAGCGGGCGTGCAGCGCAGATGCGAAGCACCGTGCTGGCACGAGCCGCACAGCTGATATCGCTGATACCGAACAACGCTTTGCCCGAGTGAGGCCGTAAACAACAAACTAGCTTCGATCAAATGACACGATGCGGCACTAACGAACAATACGTTTCATCTCGCCGTGATTTACTAATCCAATCCAATAAAAATAAAGTGCGCAACACAAGCGTCATAATCATAACGCGTATCATCAGTTCTTATTGATAATAACACAAAGGAATACCTGTATTCGTTTCCAAGACCGAGTGCGAAGTTTACAACTTGAATAAGACATTGCAAAGATAAAGTCTCACGGATATCCCATGCCCATGTGGGTTCTAGTGAAACAAATGGGTTGAATAGATGAAACATTGCTATAGGAAGAAGTGTCCTAAATAATAGTTTCACAACCTCTCTTGTTTACGAGGGTAAACCGCACTAGTTATACCCGTACGTAGACGCCGACACATGTCACCCTTTCTCACCTGCACATGCAGAACGAGCTTCCCAGCTGAGGCTAATGTAATCATGTATCATATACATACACGAATACAAATAAGTTCAATATTACAGTTAACTCACTCGCGATGATTATTAACCTTACAATGTTGCGTTGCGTTACGCTATGTTGTATGATTCAAGACATCCACTCGAAGACAACACCCATAAGGCGATAAGGCGTGTGGCGACTCGGTACAGATGATTGAGCTATGCAATCATAACGTGCCAATTCTCAGCATATCAAGCGATACGGTACGCGATAACTGCTAGATAAAATGTCAAGAAATCGATCGATATCATACGGACTGATAAATTTGAATAAACATGTGCCTAAAAAGAATGATTAGAACTTATTGGAAAAGTGGACGATGATTCACGAGGAAGCAAAAAACATATGGTCGAGGAGAGCTTTATAAGGTTTGGCCGAGCGTTTCAGGGTGATTCATCGTGTCGTGGAGGAAGGCGCTCAGACTTCCTACTTTTTCCACGTCCTGCGAGTAAAACATTTCGAAAGTCCTATTAAATGAAATATATGTTTAATGAAAATAACAGTATATTGTATAAATTAATAGATAGTTCACAACTCGAATTCAGAGCGATGAAATCATAACGTGTGAAACAGATGGCTGTTTAATAACCAAGTGCTAACATTCTTTACATACGAGTATATAGAAGACTTCCGAATTATCCTTTCACGTAATTATATTTTCATGTGCCTCAAAGTCAGTTATACAATGATTAAACTAAACGTAAAAACTCTCATAAACTCAATTTGATAACATACACGTATATATTGTTTATTAATATTTTTCAGTACTCGTTTTAAGTGAAGCGAAAATGAACCTATTGAAAATTTTAGCAAACTAACGCAGCATATGTATCATAATTATTATTTCCGGGTTAAATGAATGTTAATCAGTGATTAACAACACTAGAACGAATTGATATAGATCACTGAAACAAAAATACCATATTTTGGAATTAATAAAATTTCTCAAATAGTTTCATTCTTAATTTTACAAACAAACCCTATTTGTGTTATCTTTTTTGACATTTGCACTGTATTAACCACGAGATGGGATTTTATCGCAGATATACTCATAGCATTGGATCATCACGATGGTGAGTCACCGTGAGCCACCCATTGCCACAGACAAGAGGTGAACAAGTTCTAAAAATAGTGCCTGTAAAACTTAAACTCCATTTATTAATTATTTTTTTCAGGTCCTTTGTACATTACAGGTTTCCCTTATTCATACAAGGACCAAACATAACAAGTACAAACAAATATGCGCCGCCGAGACGAGGACGCGTCTCAGGGCCTATTATTATTATTCACTAAATGTATTTTGTAATTCTCATAACATTATTATTTAGGTCGCACCCTTGAAAAGGTCGCGTCTTTGATCATCATCAATGTCAAACGCATATCCACGATTCTAATTATGAAACAACCCTTGATAAACTAGATTCAACCGTTGACATTATCCGGAAGTGTGAATTTAATCGAAGGATCTTCTATACGAAATTAAAACTTAATAATGTTTAATAATCCACGTTTTCAAATAAATATGCAATTTATATTTTGACGGAACATGAATGTTTTTGTGATACGTAACATATCATAAAAACATTCTAAATAAGATATCATAAAAGGATTTTAAAAGAACAAGGAAGGGAGTGAGATCCTTCCTCCTATTCAATAGATGAGAGGAGTTTGATGATCGTATGAACATAAGGCGTCATCGGTCGTTCGAGTCGGTGAAAAACAGTGTTCAAGCAAAATAACGAAATCATACTGTGTAAGATACACTTTGCACCCGTCGCATGGGCAATCGCCAGCACAAACAACAATTATCTCGATTGGGCTTGTTACACTAACCGATAACAGCAAAACATTAGAAAATAACAATTGTACCAAACACAACATAATCACATAGTACTCGTACTTTATGTACTTATTTTCTTTTTATTATGAATGTTGTGTTTGAGCTCCAACGAATTTTAAAGACATAAAGTGCAGTCAGTGTCTTGACGGCTTGAAGTACTCGTATCTAACATAGAACATGCAGAATTACGGTGTTTGTTAATTATATTGTATAAATGTTTTTGTAACTATTACGTCATGTAAGCAAGTACAGGATTGCTCAGTAAAATTAACCATTGAGTAAGGTGAAAATAAAAAGATCACGTACTCGTAACGCACGCCCGGACCTCATCACTCGTTCATCCATAAAGGAGCACGAGCACGAGCACGGGCATAAGCGCTCAATGTAAGGCCAAATGAACGTAAACAAGGAAAAAAGAGGTCAGGTGCAGGGTGGCGATGGCGCAATATGTGAGAGGAGCTCGGTGCAGCGCTGAATATAGTCTCGGCCCGCCTTTACGGAAACTTATTGGGAAACTGCAATATTGGGATTACTACACCGTGCTAGCGCTTGACCCCGATTTAGAAATATTCAAATTCGTCGTTTTGATACTGGCGAGCAAATTGCCCACGGAAGAATACTCTCTATAGTGATATTTATTACACTGATAGGAGGTGATCACTCCACTCCGATGGCTGTATTAGTAATGATTGAGATTTATTGTGAAGCATATCATACATTCCTATGTGCGGCGTGTATAATATGTTTCAGCCGTCTCCTCATTCAGCGCCATTAATATTAATTGATTCAATAAAAGATACCATACATCGCGTCATGATACTCGAAAATATTATATAGAATCATCCGCCATAAACTGAACATACGTCCTCTCCTGCAGCCTAGGCCGATTTCCCGGGATATTCCCGGAAAATCAACATGAATGCACACAAATGTGACAACTGACGGCAAAATAGCGGCTGTGAACTTTGACATAAATGACGAGTTCATGGCGGGAAAGCCCATTATTATTGTTTGTCAAAGCTATACTGGAAATATGCAGTTAGTATAGGTTCAATTATTATTTACCCAATAATGGAATCAAATTCACAATTCAGACATTCAACGTGTTTTCATGTTTGTAACCAACCGCTGGCAGCCGTTAACAGAAGACGGTAATTTATATACATTACAATAAATAAGATAAAAAAAATAACAATTCATTCGTAATGTTTTTACGTAGTAAACATGCAGTTAAAAATTTGCACCCGTTAAGAGTGTAAATGGAAGAAATTTATTTCCTCGATTAAATTTTAGATCTTTTGCTTTTACATTGAAATATATGGATTACATAAATAGTGCACAATTTATTATGTATTGGGTACATTTATAACTAAACAAATTTCCAAATAACATAGCAACGATAAATCCGACATAAAGCAGGAAAGATAACGCCTAATCATCATGGAATTTCCAAAATAAAACAACAATAATAAGGTGATTCATTCAACAAATACAAAATTGAAAAGAACATTTTATCTCAAGTAACAATGAAAATATAAGATGTTTTGTAAAAAAATATTCTTTCTAATCAACAAATTCAAAAATTATTTTTCATTCCAAATACTTGGAACTAAATGCAACTTAAACATGTTTAAATAAATTAAAACTATAAACATCAAAAAAATATTAAAAGTCTAATATAGAATGCAATTAGGATTAAAATGAAAAGGATTTCAAGCTAACATTTAATATGGTAGGTATGTACCGTGTGTTACTACTAGAAAGCCGTCGGTGAAGAATATATTGCAAGGGAGAAATAATGTGAATAATCCAGGAATAGGGTGTGTGTCATGTCGACGGAAAGCGTTCTGGTTAGCGGTACAAGAGAGCACTAAAATCTTGGAATTTGTATGAATCACTGAATGTCGATACAAAACGAGAGTATAAACAAGCAGGTAAGTTTGTACCAAATACCATCATGGCTCGTCTAGAAAACAATCAAGTAAACGGCGATAGCGGAATGGAAGGAAGATGGACCCGTTAGTTTCGGTCCAGCTCCGGCGAGGAATGTGCCGCGCAGAGCCAGTGCCCAACATCCGGAATACTCTGGTAACGAGCGCTGGAGAAGCAAAACAACAACACTGCACGACACCTAGTACCCAGTGGCGTACAGCGTCTTAAGCTTTCACTCTTTTGATTACTAAAACTTTTTGAACGCAGGAAGGTGCATTTTAAATCATAATTGCAAGCATTCCAAATGTACCCTGATCATTTTCAATGATCAATTAAATACAAATTTAATTTATTTGATAATGTATTATTGATCTAAATGAGGCACTGGGCAATACAAACTGGATTTCATTTGTAATAATTGGACAAAACTTGAAACGTCTATCAAAATATTAGAAATTATGAAATGTATTCATTTTCAAAAGGCCTGTAAGTAGGATAATTGAAGATAATTTGTATACATATATCATGCTAAATGTGTATACCTACATATTGAACGGACATTTTCCGTCCTTTGAAATACGTAAATATTATCATATAGTTAAAATTGACAACCTAAAAAACACAAGAAATTCACATATATACATATCGATATCTGAAAAGTACTGTTGAAGGGAAAACTAGAAATACTATTATGACAAATCATCGTCCGTGCGTCAAATGCACAAATAATTAAATTATATCTAGGTTTAATATACGGGTTACAATTATTTTTGTACAATATTATAACGAGAATGGTGTTTTCTAATGTATCTGGATTATGAATCGTTATTTTTATGCTATCATTCACAATTGCGTGGTGGGGCCCAAGAGTGTTACGTCTCTGGCGACAAGAAAGAATGCTTCCTCTCTCTCGCGCTATTAGCGGAGCGTCTGTCAAGTGAATGGACCGCTGTCCGGAGTCCGGAGGCACTGTTGGGGGCCCGCGGCGGAAATCCTCAGCCTCAGACAGAGTGCAGAGTGTTGCTTTCTTCTCGGCGTTCCGTCCCGTCTCGCCAGAGTCGCGGATGCCGTTCTCACGGCAAAACCGAGAACCGTTATGCGAGCCCCATTTACCGGACCCGAAGCCACATTCCAACGAGCATTTTTGTGCGAACATTTTTTTCTCTCCACTTCAAGAAAGTGAATAATAAACAAACCGCTTTATTATTAAACAAAACACCGCTTTATTATTGAAGATGAGATGAGAATGCGCGCTTTATGGCAGGCAATAAAGCAATATTGACTCGAAGTTCCTCGAGACGCTATAAGGTAAACCCTGAAAATTCAAGCGGCACAATTCTTTGGACTCCGTGCAGGTTAAATAATTGCTTAAATCACAAAGATTGGTGGGATTTAGAGTATACATCATTGAAAAGTATATATTTACAAAAAAAATTCAAAAACAAAATAATAGTCCGAAGAATTCCTACAATGATTGCATCGCATGGTAAGAACAGAAAATCATAAGGGTAAATGGTGAAAGTGCATAATTGCATGAATGCATTCACATAGAAGATAAATAATTCAACGAACTGGCGTTGAAATTACATTTGATTTTTTTACTACAAAATATCTTGACGATTTTCAGGCCAATTAAAAATCATTAAACCTTTTTATTTTATAAATCGAAAGAATAATAATCTGCCAGATTAAACGTTATATAAAGCGGCAGAATGCAAAAGGCTCTCGTCCTTGTCACATACAGCAGAAGCCGAGGAGAACGGGCCGAGCCGTGGGCCGAGCGGTAGCGGTGAAGGTGGGACAGACGTGACTGCGACAGATTTCTCTTACCTTGATTTTGTGTGGGGGCTGCTTGATGTGCTTGCTCGTGTTGACACCGAGAATCCTGAGGATCCTGTTGGCCGCCTCCAGCAGTGTGTCCGCTCCGCGCGATCTCCTCTTATTTCTCACTGCAACCGTATTCATCTCAATTCCTCTTCCTTCTCAAACGCGATGCCCGTCGTTGGACATTCACGAGCTTATTACACTTGGGTTTGCAGTCAAACTTCACTAGTATTAACCACAACTCGACTATCAACTCAGTCACTTGTATCGACTAAGTTCCAAAACACAGTTTTTAAACACTCGATAGACTCGGAGAGCTGCGAAGTGGGTTAAGCAGCCCGCGGAATGTAAACAACTGCAGGTAAAAGCAACGGTGTTTACAAACAAGCATTCGAAAGTTCCCGCGGATGATTTCGCAACCGCTTGTAATCAAAACAATCTATGCGGAACTGTCAATATTCTTAGTTGCAGAAATAGTTATATAAATGTTCGTTCACAAATAACGATTACTGCTTTACAATCAAATACAAAACGAAAAACAGTTTGAAACTGTTCAAAATAAATAACAGGAGACGTAATTATCTGACGTTACAATCTCAGACGTCTCTCCCGCGACGCAGACGAACGCGAACTGAAATGAACGACTGCTAGAACAGTTCAAATATCCTAACGTATACCTACAATTCAGACATACCGTACGCGCAAGTGCAATTATTTATGTATACGTCCGTGTGAAGCGCCTACGTAACACTGCGCCCCTGTAGTGGTGAACTCTTGAAGAGCTGAGCGCTCGGCGGTTGTGTGAGTGAGAGGGCGCGCGGCTGTGTGCGAGAATGCGGACGGGGAGGCGGCGCGCTTGTGTAAGTCCGTAGTAAAATACACAGCGGTGGTTTGTATGAGTATCCGTTGACAATATGTATACGTCTGAGCAGCGTAGCGTTTGGCGGGACACGTCTGTTTACGTGCGGCGAGCCCACCGCGTGGACAGCGAACACTAACAAAAATATATTATCTCGATCTTCCCTAACGGGAGCTTTGTAGTCTCAGATCACCTGGTTCACTGGTCAAAATCAAAAGTTCGAATATGAAATTTTTTATAAAAAATACACTTCAATTTGAATAAATTTCAATTTGACTAAGTTTTGAATGAGATCTTGATTCCGTGAAAAAAAACGGTTTGTTTACGTTTATTTTTGATACACAGACGCAATATGCACGTTTTCACAGTGCGACGTCCGGAATGCAACTGAGCGCATACCCGTCGGGCATAATGCGGTGCAGCGGGGTGCAGGGAACAGGGCGGGCGCAGAGACGGGCGCGGGCGGGCGGAGCTCAACAACCTATCCACGTGGGACGGAGAGCGGGCTCAGGCCGCGCGCCGCCCGCGATTAGGTAATTGCGAAATTCCGTTCCCTAAAGACGCCGGCCGCGACTAGAACCCGTGGTCACTCTCGTATTAAATTATAATTGGCGAAAACTAGAATTTAATTTACGGCAATCCTTAAATGCACGCACCTGCAATAAATTTGATAAATCTTATTTTTTACATAAACTGAACTATTTATGGAAAAGGTAGGTTAAGTATGTTTTTATGTTTTTTTAATACTTACTGCCAATTACTTTTATAGATTTGTATCGCGGAGAAGTAAGTCGACGTATTCAATTAGAATTTAGATTGAAAAAATTGAGTCCGTTTTAGACTAAAAAACAAGTCTTCGTCTTTCGCCCCTTCAATTTATCCAAATTAGTAATTCAGACACATTAAAGAGCTGGGTGTGAGATAATACTGTATTTGGCCCAGTCTTCGAGTTTAGAACCACTGAAAAAGGCACGAAACTCGCGGTTTGTCATTTTACATGTTGGTAACACTCCTGCTCGGCGCGTACGAGATTATTACCAGACGAACTCTTTTACCACAATGAAACCCTTTTGTTATTTTTTTTTGGTATTATAGGAAATCGAACTCAAAATAATCGGGTGGAAGTCAAGCAACTTACCGACTAGGTTACGGATGTCGTCAAAAATCAAATAAAACAAGTAATGGGCAGGCATACGAGCCCAAATTTCTGAATTATGGAAAAACACCGATTTCAGGTTTAGAAAACACTACCAAATGGAAAACCAAACATATTAAATAGAAAAGTCATGAAATATCTTTTAGTGAAAATTAATTGACGACATCCTTGGCTTGTCTTGTTTTCACTTAAGGCTTGTTAATACCTTTCTGGTTGATTGGAATATATTTCCACATGGTTGTACTTTATCCAATGAAAATGTTATATAATTAACAATATTATTGAATAACGATGTAAGTTACAACGAAACTGTATTACAATTAACAATAACAGCGTACACATATGTTATAAAAACATGTTATTCAACTATTAGCATTTCAAAGAAAATGAGTCTACAAATTATTGTAATGATAATAGTAAACTAACGTGGAATTGTGATGCCGAGGGTCTTTCTATGGTGGGCGATTAACATCTTCATAATTTAAAGGACGAGCAGAAACCAATTTCGAAAAAGAAAGTCTTTTGATTTTAAAACTTATGGTTTTCTCTCAACTTGCAAAATATGGTGGATGGTTCTGAGAATTAAGTCGATGTGAAAAAAAATAGGTGTTTATCTTAAATTTGAAAACGTCATTTTAAAAAATGAAAACATTTTCTTATCTAGTATAGGATGTTTCTAAATGTATTCGAAGTTGTGTAAACATTTTTTTGTGCACACTGTGGGATTAATACAACATATACCTATTTATGGGCAATAATTCTCCGAAAAGATAAAGAAAAACGCTGCAAGGAATTCGTGAAAAAAAAAATGTGAGGAGATTTTTCATAAATAACAGTTTTAGGGAGAACGGTACATAAAGTCCGATTGTTTAGGTACATAATGGCATTTGTTTTGTATTGTATTACACTTTCGTTTTATACAGTACAACCTGGCGGGCTTAGTGCCACGTGGCTATATCTTTTCTAAACAACCAGAAATATGTTAAAGAGGCCTTAACTGAAACCAGACTGGAGTTTTTTTAAATAAATTTGGGCCCCAACGAGAATCGAACCCGCAATCACCGGTTTGGGAGATAAGAGTGTTACAAACTAAGCCACGGAGGTCGTCATACGAGTATTTAGTGAAGTTATTTGTTGGTAACCCATAAACATACATTATCCAAGTGATTGCAGATATTTATCATATATATTTTTTTATTATTTTAAATGTGGTTTATTTCGATAGTTGTATCGATTGATAACTTAGCAAAGATACTTTACTAATGTATCGATTGATAAATTAGCAAAGATACTTTACTAATGTATCGATTGATAACTTAGCCAAGTACTTTACTAATGTATTAAATATCAACGAATAATTTCAGTAATTGACAAAAAAGTATACCGGCAAATTTTCACTGATTTGAAAAGAAACGTAAAAAAACATGTATTATATACTAAAATCCATTTTTTGGGGTAAATCTTTTAGAATCTAAATACTTTCATTTTAACATTATAATCAAACCACAAGAAAATAAAATCATTCAATTCCATATACTCAATAATTTAACTAGAATTCATACAAAATCGGCCAATAATCTTCAAACCTCCTTATGAAAATTAAAATACACATACTACCTTGATCAAAAAGTTTTAGGACTTTATTCATAAAATCGAAAATACAAGTTTATTCATCAAAATCGATATGGCCCCCTTCAAAGTACTCTCCATCGACTGCAACGCAGTTACGCCAGCGCTTGATCCAATCCTCGAAACACCGCTGGTACTTTATTTTCGGTATGTCCATCAGAGCCGTCTTCGATTTTTTCATGACATCCTCTCGGGTGATGTAACGCGTTCCGCGAAACTGTTTTTTAAGTCGGTTGAACAGCGAAAAGTCGCAGGGAGCCAGAACAGGTGAATTCGAAGACTGCTGGATAGTAATCGTGTTGTTTTTGGTAAAAAACTCATGGAAATCATGTCTTTCGCGATTTCAACGCGGTTCTTTTTTTGCATGAAATTGAGGTCTTTCGGGACCAGTTTTGCAGCGACACGTCTGAGGCCCAAATCACTAACCAAAATGTCTTGAGCGGATCCATAAGCGATGTTCAAGTCCTCTGCCAGCTCTCTAATGGTCAATTTGCGGGTTTTGGCCAACATTACTTTGATTTTATCGATGTTTTCATCGGTTTTCGACTGCCACTGCGTTCGTCATCCTCGACCAACTCACGACCACTTCTGAAGCGTCCGTGCCACCGAAAAACACTTCTCCAAGATTTCCAAGGTCTGTGGACCGTTAAATCCATTTTTCACACAAAATTTAATGCAAACTCGTTGACGCACAGTTGATGCCATTTTCAAACTTGTAAAATATCGAAAACATGCACAAAGGTAGATGTACTCAGTACAGCGTAACTTTTACAAATGTCAAGCTATGACGCTGAAATTTGGAGGAAGTGTCAATGATAGATGTGGTAACCTAACAAAAAAAAAGAATTCCAATCGGGTGACTGACAGCGCCGTATATTGACACGGTGGCCAGTCCTAACACTTTTTGATCAAGGTAGTATACATTTATTGGAAACAGGTGTCTTCAACTTCGCTACAACTATTATTGAAATTACGGACAATGCGTTCTGTCCATAAAAGTATATTTTAGAGATTATCTGCATAGTAGATCGATTCGTTTGTTCATAAGTTAAAATATAGCAAAAAATCTCAACTAGTATGTCGCCCAAGGCATATATCAAATTAGTTAGTGACATTTGCCGGAACTGAGGCGAAAGGTTTAAAAACACGGCGTAGTTGATGTAAATTTCGTACAGCATGTCAATATCACTCCATTAATTTGACGTCAGTCACAAATTTCCTGAAAGTACAATGGAACTTTCATTTGGAATAGATCAAATAATTTCACGGTGACGGCAGTCAACATTGAAAACAAACAGCTGGGAAGGCTCATCAATCCATTATTTGTTGTATTAAATGTTTTCAGGAAAATTTCTACGGTGTGGTTAGAAAAGATGCCAGCCGCCATATGCTTTCATTGCATTTAACAATGCCGCCATACGCCTTCATCGCATTTAACAAGGGAAGTATATGTAAGTAATAAATATCCTCAACACAATGTTCTACTATTTGCGTAACATGAGAAATCCGTGGATTAAAAATATATATTTACATAAACGTGTCAAGACTTTTATTATGAACGATTTTCTAGATTTTCTCCATAAAAGAATCGATAGTTTTGGCGACATACTAGTAATACGATTAAAGAACATCGACTATTTTTTTAAGAAGTGATATCTGACTTTTTATTAGCACGGAGAAAATGGCACATTACTATCAAACAATGATAATTCTTTATTCATAACTATATTCTTTATTCATAACTAAAAATGTCACATTAATACCAAACAACGATAATTCTTTATTCTTAACTATATTCTTGATTCATAACTAAAAATGTCACATTAATACCAAACAATGATAATTCTTTATTCTTAACTATATTCTTCATTCATAACTAAAAATGGCACATTAATACCAAACAATGATAATTCTTTATTCTTAATTATATTCTTCATTCATAACTAAAAATGGCACATTAATACCAAACAATGATAATTCTTTATTCTTAACTATATTCTTCATTCATAACTAAAAATGGCACATTAATACCAAACAATGATAATTCTTCATTCATAACCATATCCTTTATTTATAACTAAAATGGCACATTAATACCAAACAACGATAATTCTTTATACATAACTATATTCTTTATTCATAACTAAAAATGTCACATTAATACCAAACAACGATAATTCTTTATTCGTAACTACAATATATTCGAAAGGTATTCCAGTCTGGTTTGCACTTAGGGCCTATTAAAACACATTTCTGGTTGGTTGGTGAGATTGCCACATGGTAATAAACTCGCCAGGTAAAATAAAAAAAAGACAATTACTGTGTCACACAACCCATACATTTTAAAAATCCAAACAAGGCGTTTTTGAGTTTCTTGATATACATCTACATGTTGATATTTTTGAACATATCAAGCATGTTTTAATTCACACTTTTAACATCAAAACAAAATCAGAAATTTTAAAATAATAGTTATTTGGTTATTTCACTGTGTCGAGGCCAAAAAATACTTTGAGATAAATTAAATTCTAAATACTTAACTGTGGTATTTTCAGACACTATTTTTTAATCATACAGTCAGTATTAATGATTATTTTTACGTGTTGGATGGCTCAACTCAAATATCTACGATGAAAAAGCGGGTAAATAATGAACATAAATTAAACTTTCTCATTGATTATTAGCGACGTTTTATAAACTGGATGTATAAATTAGTTTTACACGCAAAGAAATAATTAGCTGATCTGTTATAAACAATCAACACAGGTAGGTACCCTCTATTTTTCCCTTAGGCATTTTGCTAGACAATATAATACTGCCTTCTAGTGAAACCTTTACAATATATTCCTTAATCACTTTTGGGGGCGCCTCACATTTACCTGAAACAAGGTTTAAAAAACAAAAAAAAAACGAAATGTTTTTTAATGTACTTTGTTTACGTGTTGCTTAAAGACAGGTTTTTATTTAAGAAATATTCGATAGATAAATATAAAAAGAGTGTTGTGCATTTAAAAATCGTTTCTTAGTAAGAAGACTATGTTAGATAAATACTTTCATAAATAATATCTCACTCCACTATATGTGATTATACCATTTTATAAATAAAGGTATATTTTAATAATCGAGTCCTGGAAAATGATGATTTTTTTAAGAATATTATTTCGTTTAGAGGAAATTGTCACCCTCTAGCAGTCTAATACGATTTCTTCCTCTAATGGTGTTAGTATGTTTTCGTTTCCCTCGAAAAGAGTACATTAAGAACATTTTATTTATTGTGTGCATTAATTACTGGATGGGAAAAATGAAAAGGAAAATTACTTTCCCTACTTAATTACTTTCGCGCCAAAATGCGTTCTCGCCAGACTAACCTAAATATGTTAAGTCTCGTAAGAACTATAAATATACTATGCGTATCCAGAAATTAAGTGTACTGAGGCTCTCACGACCGGATGGATTTTATTTTCGACATGTTGGCTACACTTCCGTGTAGCCTGACCATTCCCCTCCGCAACGAGACCGGTTCGAGGTCAGTACGTTGAGAAGTGTCGACGCGACAACACGTTTCGTGAAAAATGTCAATCCAATCTCCCGCCAAGTGCGAAATACGCGGCGTCATCCGTTATCTCGTTTGGAAGGGAAAACCTCCGGTTGAGGTTTATAATGAGGTAAAAACTGCATATGGTGATAAAGCTATGAATCGTACGAGTGTGTACAAGTGGTGTCGCGAGTTTAAAAACGGTCACGTCACACCTCTTCACCCTCCGCCAAAAAGTTCAAAACCACAATTTCAGCCAAGAAAATCATGGCATCCGTGTTTTGGGACTGTCAAGGCATAATTTTAATTGAATATATGCCTCAAGGGGAGACCATCAACTTTGCAAGATACTGTGAGACTCTAAAAAAATTGCGGAGGGCGATTCAGAACAAGAGGAGAGGCATGCTGACAAAGGGAGTCTGCCTGCTGCACGACAATGCCAGACCACACACGGCCAACGCCACGACGGAACTGCTCGCCTCGTTTAAATGGGATGTCCTGAACCATCCCGCGCATTCCCCTGACCTAGCACCTTCAGATTACTATCTCTTTACCTCCCTGAAGCTGCACATGGGTGGAAAAAGGTTTTCAACCGACGAGGAGTTAAAGGAGGAGGTGGAGAAGTGGACGGAGGGGTTGGCGGGAAACTACTTCGAGGAAGGCATCAAAAAGTTGATACCACGCTTCACCACCTGCATTGAGAGGAATGGCGACTATGTCGAAAAATAGCTCACATATGTACTACGGTAACCACGTAATTTTATTGTTTAAATAAAAAAAAATGTAACCTACAAAAATTACTTTCTGGATATGCCTCGTACTATTGTTTAACCGTTTTATTGCTGGACATTTTTTACAATACTATAAAACGTTTACATATAGACTATCAGCACTCTAACGGTTAATATATAAAAATAATGCGCCAAGAATTGTATTAATATGCATAAAACAAATTTTAAAAGAATGTAAAGAAACGTTAAAAAGCTTTCAACAAAATAAATTATTAGATGTGCTATTGTACAAAAGTCTTATAAATAATAATTTAACATGTTTCTTGTACCTATTCAGGTAAAAGTAGATTCCTGCTTTTGTAACATCTACGTCACACCTATTGATACATCTCACAATATAAATAGAAATGCGGCGCATGAAATTGCGTTAAAAGCAGTATTAAAATCGTTCAAAGCCCAGAAAATGCGTTAACTGTATATTTATATAACGACTTATAATTATTCGATTATACCTTAAAATAGCAATTTAAAAATATAAATTATTTAAAAAAGCTAAAGCACGGTCGTAAATTTTGTAGGCAGATTAAAACAGCTAAGAAACTACTAACTTCGCAGATTTTTGACAAACGTCTTTATCGACAATTCCAAGTTCTTTGAAACATCAGTTAAATCCTATTTAAATAAGCAAAACATTTTAACACGTTGATCGCCATGGGGGTCACCGGTGACCGGCAAGGAAGGCCTAGCTTAGAGTTGTTGTACAGTGCCAACGGGCACGCGTACTATGGATTTTTCTATATGCAGTGACCGGTATGGCCCTTCTGTATATTACTGCAACTTGGCCTGAGAATATTTCTTCCAAGTCACAAAATATAGGCTCGCAAATGTGATGAAAAAAACAACTTTTTTATAAAATCGTAAATGTGTTTTTATTGATATAAAAATGAAAATTATGTAAGTTATAAAAATGTAAGGTATAAAAATTACGAAAAATTAGCAATAACGATGTTTTTTATTGAAACATTTCAATCTTTTATTGGCCTCTTTATTATTCGAAAAATGAACCATTCGTAACAGCACTTCGAATCTGTTTCGACTCATTCTAGTTGTAGCAAATTGTTGACCAAACATCCAGTCTTTTGACCAATAGTCACTCACTTTAGGTAATTTTACCAGACCCATATATAAAAACAGGCCTAAAAATATTTTTATCTCGTCTTTATCGTCGGTTTCCAATAATGTAAGCGAGATTCTCTTTTCAATGTTATATTTTGAAGTACCTGTCGAGCATACAAATCCATCTGTAAAGCTATTCTTTCAAAAATTTCGTCTGGTACTAGAAGTTTATAAAAGTGTTCAGGCTTTGAATCGCGCATGGAATGTCTCAAACTGAGAGGTTTCATGCCCGGTATTTCTGTATATGCAATCACACTTGGCCGGTGGGGTGGCTCTTTGGATCAAACCACTTTACTGAGGATGGGGCATTGCATTACCTGTGCCTGTGCCTGATGGTTGATGGTGTTATTAACTCATCTTCACTTTCAGTTTCTGATAAAATGCGGCGTCTTTTCCTTTTGTTTCGTCCTCCATGGTGTAACAAATAATAATTACTTTCGGTTGATGACTTCCGATTTCTACTATGCTGTGTTTCGCAAAATATCTTCATGACTTATGTCGAAATCGTCAAAATACATTTTGGGGCTGCAAAATGATGTTAGTTTATCACTATATTACCAGGTATCGTATCAGTAAAGCTTATTCACCGTAACACGATAGGTATTGGTTTATTTTTAATGTGACACAACTCGCGACACTGCTAATAAGACTGACATGTGTGACTAATTGAAATCCAAACAAATAACGGTCAATGTTCTAACCAAAAACAAACTAGCGCGCAGTCGCCCGCGCATGGTAGAGCGAGATGGGTGGCCGGCAAATTGGCCGGCCCAGCGCATTGCAATAAATCAATATATTGGCGCCGTAACGGTCACCCGTGGCCGGTATATGAAAAAAAACAATAATCCTCGTAAAAAAAAATCATTAAAATAAATAAAAACAATACATTCTTACATATCCTATCAAATACTACTAAAAAACAAATAATCATTTTTTTAAGTAAAACCTGTTGGCGATCAACGTGTTAAGTCTTTTGCAATGAATAATGTACAAAACATGATATATGTAGAAAACAAGAAAGGTTGAAGAAGAATATGTGTTGTATATATATTTTTCCGATATCTTAAATAAAATACAATATAAACATTTCGATTTGAAGGGTTACCGCCAAATAAACACAAATACCTATCATATACTGAAATAACAAGAGATTTATTATAACTGGATATTATTAAAAAATTGTTATGATATGGCGACTTCTGAAATTTAAGCAAAATACCCACTTAACCGAGATTACAGGCTATTTATTACATAGATATATATATATATCATTACACCGTGTCCTTTGCGGGGTAGGCAGAGATAACAGATCCCCAAAGTTTTATATCGATGTACACAACTTTCGCCTCCTCCACATTCATACATCTTGTCGTATCACAATCTTAAAATATTCATATGTCTCACTTTACCTTCTTTATTTACAAATCTGATCTGTTTGGTCCAGCCCCGTTTTCCTCGGTGCACCTCTTCTACTTCTGACTTGTACGAGTATGTCCAAACTATCTTAAAGCTCCTTTCTTCATCTTACTTAAAATATTAATTTTTCCATGCATTCATTTCTAATATCCGCATTCCGCCTTCTTTCAAACGTTGACGCTCCACAGCATCAATCTTAATCCCATCCTTTTTCTGCCAAATCCTAGTTTCATTTCCATACATTTATTTATTTATTTAACACTTTTATTGCAAATACAATCTGGCGGGCATATTGCCAGGAGGCAATCTCTTCCAACTTCCAACCAACCAGACAAAAGTAAATGATGCAAGTTACATGGTTGCAAAAAATATTCAAATGACTATCCATCCCCACGAAACCCATGAACGAATTTAATACTACCTTGATCAAAAAGTTTTAGGACCGGACACCGTGTGGCGCTGTCAGTCACCCGATTGGAATTCTTTTGATTGGAGAGTTTTTGACCAAAAACAACACGAATACTATCCAGCAGCCTTCGAATTCACCTGATCTGGCTCCCTGCGACTTTTTCCTGTTCAACCGACTTAAAAAACCGCTTCGCGGAACGCGTTACAGCACCCGAGAGTATGTCATGAAAAAATCGAAGACGGCTCTGATGGACATACTGAAAATTAAGTACCAGCGGTGTTTCGAGGATTGAATCACGCGCTGGCGTAAGTGCGTTGCAGTCGATGGGGAGTACTTTGAAGGGGACCATATCGATTTTGATGAATAAGCTTGAATTTTCGATTTTATGAATAAAGTCCTAAAACTTTTTTCAGTCGCTTCTAAGCATGCCAAAGACGGAGCGAGTGTAAAATTGGTTTGTAACTGATTCCAGAGTATCGCTGCATGGGCAGTAAAGGACGACGTAAAAAAAGAGGAGCGGTGGGTGGGTACATTAAGGTGGGCACCGACACACTAATATGTACTGTCATTTTTGCTCATGTTGATTTTGTGCGGTTGTTGTATATAACATTAAGTGCTCCATTTACCTTCTTTCTTGTCGCTACACTTATTTCAGTGTTCCTTTCAACTCGTCCATGACATGTAAATATATTGCCCAGATAACAGAATTTATCAATCTGCTCCAGTTTTTCTGAGTTGAACCATACACCACATATACTTTTTACAAGACTTCTTTCTTTAACGATAACTTTTGATTTCGCTACATTCATTTTCAAATCGTTTACTAGACATATTCATATAAATCACTTAACACATCCCTTAAATCGCCTTCATTTTCAGCAAACATGACAATTATTAACTAATTTAAAACGGTATTCGTGAATAAATTATAATGCTCTGTTTATTTCACGCTGTAACCAAATGAAATAAATTGGTTAATTTCCAAAGGTGATTTAGGCGGGAAAGACATCCAAAGTAGAATAATGCGTGCGCATAGACAACCCGAGATTTCTTTTAGATAAAAACTAGAATAGTCGAGCCTTTTGAGTAGAAAGCAATCATGGGTTCATTTTACAAATAAAATTGTAAGGTAACGTATTATAACATTTTTACAAATATTCGGCAATGTTCAAAATGGCAAGGTTCATAGATGAAGCGGCCTAGCGTTACGCATCCAGCATTAGAAAGGATCGATTTTGGCGGGAAACACGTGGCGCATCCGAAAGTAACCTCTCCAAATAACATAATATATGATGAAGGGACACCTGTTTTATTACTTCGGGGGACGAGTTCAGACGGGAGAGGTAACTGGAGCAGCATCTTGCGGCTTTTGCTAGCAAATTGGTGGGATAAACTTTCGCATACCCTTTGCCAGCTTGATTAATTGGTGGATCGATGTAAAACGTGAATACGGCACACAATGCCGGTTCACTCGTTCTGTTATGTAGCACGTTTAGGGATAATAGCGGATGCGAAATAAACTTAAATCTTCATGGAAATGTTAGATATAAACGAGATTTCATCAACTGACAGTAATGGGTTGTACCATAAAGATGTCAGAATAAGAAATTATGGAATATCATGTGTAACACTCTAATCTGTGTCGTTTATTCTATACTGCAATCTTCTAAATAGTTATTATATATAAAAAGAGTGAATAAAATCCTAAAATAAAGAGTATTCAAACCATGTCATAAACATTCCAAGTTTCAAAAATAAAACATTTTGACATGCCCAGCTTTGCATACGGAAGTGAAACTTGAATTTAACAGAATAATAAAACTAAGATTAATGCCATGGAGATGCGTGCACTAAGAAAAAAAATGCGGAATGTTAATGTATAAAAGAAGGCGAAATGAGGACATTAGAGGTGAATGTATGGATACATTTAATTAAGATAAAGAAAGGAGCTTTAGTATGGTTTGGAAATTTAGACAGAATGAATGACGAAATAATGACTAAGTGAGTATACACGTCAGGAGTGCAAGGTGTGCATTTAAGAAATAGACCGAGGAAAACATGGTTGGATCAAATTCTATATTTAAAAGAAAGTAAAGTGAGAAGTATGAAAAATAGAAGGTTGTGCAAAACGAGATGTATGAATGTGAAGGAGGCGCAACTGGTGTGCTCGGATAGAAAAGCTTGGAGATTTGTTCGCAAACAAATCATCAAGCCGTGTACGCAAGGTACACGGCTTGATGATTTGTTTCAAATAAGTAGTGATGTCAAATCTCTCGCGATCATGTATTTTTGTGAATAAATTCTAAGGTTAATAAAAGACAGTAGTTGATTGCAGGCATGCACACACATCAAGTTCGTACTACTAGTAGAACAGCGGTCGGCAACCTATATGCACTGAAGTGCCATTTTTTTAATTTTTTTAAGTATTGGAAACTCCGCGTGTAAAGAAATTGACTATTATATTACTTCACAATAATTCAAACTATTTACATGGCCAGATGCACAAAATCAATTGGAGGTCCTGTTCAAAATTAAAGCGAGATTTTGCGCAGCAAAAATTTTTGATTTTCCCCCTAAAAATCCGATAATCTCGTTCAAGTAAATGAGCCGCGTAGCGATTTTTTTTATTATTTCCCCAAAAACGAACCCTTATTTATGCCATGCCACCAAAAAACCTTCCGTGTGCAACCTAGTGGCACGTGTGCCATAGGTTGCCGACAGCTGTAGTAGAACACTGACGCCTTAAATAAAATATCTATATTTGTATATACATCTCTATCCTTTCTCTCTGTATGTAAATATTAACGCGTGACATAAAAATACATATAAATATATTATTATGTAACATACAGTTTATATGTATTTTATAACATTAATATATGTAAACATTTTTATCCTTTTCTCTCTATCACTATGTTTTTCTCCAAACAACCCCAAATATTTTTAAATATAAAAAAACCCACGTCCATCTCCTAAGTCCGATGAAAGAGTATGGTGTCCCAAAGTCGGACCTATACTCCGAGTGCTAACCAACAGAGCATAAAATAATCCAACGAAATAACACTGAGAATTATTTATTAATTACAACGGTCTTTGGACCTTTAAACTGATGTCCTTGTGAAAAATAGCACAAAAGTGCTTAACGTGGTCAATAAGAGCGGTTGTAAGAGCTAAATTATGTCTTATGCGCCACATCTGATGTCCCGATTGCATTGTTTACTGGGGCACATAAACTGGGGTACATGCACATACTCGTACTGGGGCAACAGGGAACCACCGTACATGGAAAGCGCTTTACAATAGCGTAACTGCATTATGTAGTAATTGTGTTCTTATAAAATGTGTATCATCACAAGTCGTCTAATAAACCAAGTTATTAGAAAATGATAAAGCGTTTCCTCGTTCGTAATATCAGTCCATATAATAAAATTAGATAAGCTAATTAGCTAATTAGAAACAAGGCGAATATCAATATTTAAGATATTCAGATTGCATCACGATACATCACTTTCTTACCGAAGTGCTGAACTAAGAATCGAAATAAAATAAACAAGCCATCAATAAATTGATTTGTTGGTATTTATATCGTAGAGCATCATTGTAAAACAACAAGCTTTGACACTTAAATGTGAAAAAAATATACAAAATATAATAATTGAATTAATAAGTGACAGTCTGTTCAGCTTTATAAAAGTACTCAATACATTGCTTACTAAAGTAACAATAATTTATAATATAGTCCATGGCTTAAAACTAGCATAAAACTTAATAGGCCGACCATCCCGACTTATTGGGTACCACATGCTTTTCAACAACCAGTCCTCATAAAAATTATTGTTTACTATTCTAATAAGTTCACACTCAGTAAAACATGACAAATACTCGTATGTGTTCCCGAAACAATTGTTCACTATTCTAATAAGTTCACACTCAGTGGAACATGACAAATACTCGTATGTGTTCCCGAAACAATTGTTCACTATTCTAATAAGTTCACACTCAGTAGAACATGACAAATACTCGTATGTGTTCCCGAAACAATTGTTCACTATTCTAATAAGTTCACACTCAGTAGAACATGACAAATACTCGTATGTGTTTCCGAAACAATTGTTCACTATTCTAATAAGTTCACACTCAGTAGAACATGACAAATACTCGTGTATGTGTTCCCGAAACAAAACGAAACAATCTCACTTTGACAATATGACTCATAAAAAACCCCTTATTAAAAGTTAGTGTTCAATCATCAAAATATTTTTTTCTCTCGTTACTTCCTTAGATAAACTTTTAATTATGAAGAAAACATTGACGACCTCCGTAGCCTAGTTGTTAAGACGCTTGACTTCTACCCGGGGGTTTCGGGTTACATTCCCGATGGTACTAAAAAACATGTTTCCAGTATAGTAAAAGAGTTCGTCAGGTAAAATCACGTAACGTCATGAGAGTCGCTCGTACACGTATGGTACGAGTTGTACGAGTGGTGTCTCATCACGTGCGGTAATGTTACCAACACATGTAATTACGAACTGCAAGTTTCGTGCCAACTCCGGTGGTTCTAAACTCGAAAGCTCGATAGTTGGGGCCGAATATACTAGTCTCCAAACCACGCTCTTCAATATGTCCGAACCACCAATTCGGATATATTAAGGGTTAGCATATGAAAGGAAAAAATACATTTAATTCCTAAAGTATATGACATATAAATTTGATTTCTAAAAAATATATCTGTTTAAATCGAAATTTGCAAGCTCGAATATTGCCGGCAACAAAAAGCTACTCGTATTTCCATGGAAGTACTCAATTGCACCATTCTCTAGTTTCATTCCCTGAAAAGTAAATACTCGTACAATGTATCAAAGCATTTATCAAGTAAACAAAACTACGAGTAGTTCGTATAAACTTATGCGTAATAATCGGTTTAACATCGATTTAATTTCGAAGAATGTGGAGACGTTTTACAGACATTGTTTTGCAATCTATGTGTTATTTTTAGTAAAAACAAAATGTGTAAAAATAATATGTTGCCTGGAAAGTAGTATCGAATTTCTCGGATAAAATTTTTGTTGCAAAATTTTATTCTAAACATGCTGAATGTATATTATTATGAAAAGTATAGTTTAAGGATTTTTTAGGGGATTGTTTTCCCTAAATGAATGATCAACTTTTTCGCGTTATTTTGAAGATAGAACAAAAAAGTTGTTTGTCGATGTGGGTTGCTTTTTTACTACTGCAAAGGGAAAAACGCGACACAAACAAAAAATATAGTGTATGGTGGCGACACAGTAAGCGATCGTGTGTGTTAAATATGATACGACACTCGAATATAGTGTCCGCTCTGAAAGGTCGATTACCAATTATAACGACAAAACCAAGGCTTTGATCGAGAATAAAAAGCGTTGTACGATATGTGAGATTGCCGAGATGCTGAAAATATCGAAAACCACCGTTGGCGCAATTTTGCGTCTGAATTTGACTTACAAAAGAAAATTACTTTCCGGACAACCAATACCTCTCATTCAGAAAAAAATAGCAAAATGCTCAAATTATGTTTTAAATATATCTATCATGAGTTCAGGTTATTGAAATTCCAAAAGTTAATAAAATAAAAGTATTTAATAAAGGGTTCTGAAATGGATTAAATGTTCCAATAATTCCTAGTTCAATACTAGTTAAGTGTAATTGCTTTACTGATACGTCGTGATGATTATGATTTGTTTTGTATTTAAAATAAAATACGTCGATTCAGGAATGCGGGAAGTGAGAGTGAATAATCAATAAATAGTAAACAGCAATGAATGGTCAAGCGAATAATAATAAGTGCTCTTTATTTATCGATAAGTAGGTATATATACAATTTCAGAACGGGGCGCGTGAATGCGTCCGCAGTATATCTTGATCTCACTCCTGTGCGTGCAGAGGTGGTCGCAGACGTTGCCAATGCTATAGTGGGTAGAATATTTATTGCCGAAACGGCGAGACAACGCGATGCGTTCTCTTTCTACCGTGGAATGCAACGTAAATATTATTTGCGTGTAAACAATATTGACGTTCTGGTATGTGACCTTTGTACATATCCAAAGGTTGATTCATCGGTCGTTGACCGTGCGTGTTGACAATATTTAGGGACGTCGGTATTCCCTACACTAGTGCTTAAATTCCTGTAAAAAAATAAAGTCTTCCAGCCACATGTATAGTATTCAATTATTGTATACTCGTAGATTGAAAACATCTTACTTAGATCTTGTAAGCCTTTTTGAAAATGTGTCTTGCAAGTTTATTGTTTTTTTACTAATATTGAGAGATACTGGGAAAAAACGAAAGGCGTGAATTCTGCGAAGCTAGTCCTTCAGTCAGTAAAGAAAACATGGTTTATAAAATGACACCAGTATGGCATTATAAATAGATAAAAGTAAAAATGGAAAAAATGGAGCATCATAAAATATATAATCTTATCGTTTACATATGAAGGCGTGGGTTCTAAGAAATGTGTCACGGATTTGCTAAAAAACACCGAAAAGTAAACATTTTTGTATTGGTTCAGTGCTATCGATGCGCTAGAATTATGCAATAATAAATATTAAACGATACATGAGAATTATATACTCAAACATGTTCATGTATGCGAGAACGCTTTTTATGAATTCGAAGAAATCCCTGATAAAAAAAATAAAAATCATCATGCTAGATCACCTCGTATACAAAACGATCAACTTTTTGAATGTATACGGATTAAATGCAGAAAATGTATACTTAGTAAATAAACAGATTCACTGAAATACAAATAAAAACAATACAGAACTTATTTATTATTTACGGGTCACATTTTAGAGTAAAATTCTTGAAAAATAAGTTTAAAAAATACCTTCATTGATGAAATTGAATAAACGATAATGATGTGGAAAATACAATAATTGAAAATACTCGTATATAATATACTCGTATATTATGTAATTTGTCATTATAATGCAAAAAAACGAACAAATATTTTTTCTCCATTCTGAGATAAACTTGGACATATCCAGCTACTTTCTATAGACTTGTATGAAATATTTTTTTAAAACGGAATTAAACTATTGCGTACCCATTTATTTATGTGGATTGAAATTTATGCACGTACATGATCGGTTTGCTTTTTGTGATAATTAAAATAACACAAAAAATGTGTTTTATGTGTTGGGTCTTTTTGCAAATTTATTCTCGATCTTCAACTTGACTCCAGCGGCAGAAAAGTGATGAGGATGTGTGCACAATAGTGCACGGGTATTTGATCGTCTAAGCTCTAAGAGTGGAAATTCTTGTAATATCAATGGAAAGAAATGGGAAAATGTCTGGAGGGGTTGCTTCAAATATCAAGGGTGAAAAGGCGAATACGACATTTAAACGACTTTAATGATCACGATTCCATATAGATTCAATGCAAGAAGAGGAAACACGAAAATATCAAGAAGAGTTCCAAGTTTTTGAATTGAATAAATATTGAAATAAAATATAATGTATGAAGTGAGTAATTAACTGAAATTACGAGTATGATGATAGGGTTAAAGAGACTGCACCAATATTACGAGTATGATGATAGGGTTAAAGAGACTGCACCAATATTACGAGTATGATGATAGGGTTAAAGAGACTGCACCAATATTACGAGTATGATGATAGGGTTAAAGAGACTGCACCAATATTACGAGTATGATGATAGGGTTAAAGAGACTGCACCAATATTACGAGTATGATGATAGGGTTAAAGAGACTGCACCAATATTACGAGTATGATGATAGGGTTAAAGAGACTGCACCAATATTACGAGTATGATGATAGGGTTAAAGAGACTGCACCAATATTACGAGTATGATGATAGGGTTAAAGAGACTGCACCAATATTACGAGTATGATGATAGGGTTAAAGAGACTGCACCAATATTACGAGTATGGTGATAGGGTTAAAGAGACTGCACCAATATTACGAGTATGATGATAGGGTTAAAGAGACTGCACCAATATTACGAGTATGATGATAGGGTTAAAGAGACTGCACCAATATTACGAGTATGATGATAGGGTTAAAGAGACTGCACCAATATTACGAGTATGATGATAGGGTTAAAGAGACTGCACCAATATTACGAGTATGATGATAAGGTTAAAGAGACTGTACCAATATTACGAGTATGATGATAGGGTTAAAGAGACTGCACCAATATTACGAGTATGATGATAGGGTTAAAGAGACTGCACCAATATTACGAGTATGATGATAGGGTTAAAGAGACTGCACCAATAATGTAAACGCGGAAATTATATGTGTTACAAGATATATTAAAAAGCGAAACCAGCCAAAATTGTACTTTTGTAGTGGTCTAAGAAAATTTTGAAAAATTTATTCGTACGTGTAATAATTGCAATATATTTAAACGCTTTACTCCAAAACTACACTAGTTGTATGCTGTATTTGATTAAATTTAATTTGAAACTTATTTAAAAAAAATATTTCTAAAAGTAAAATATCTCTTTAAATAACATGGTGTACACATATATACGGGTACTACATTACAAAATATACTATTCTTTGAATACACTAATGAAAATGTAAGGAACGCATTATTAGCATCAAGATAATTGACTATTAGAAATTTTGGCAAATTATATCAAAGTAAAGAATTTAAGATTCCAGGTAGGATTCGTATACATAACATAAAACAACAAAGAAATTTTTTTTCGGCGATTCATACGAGCATTCAGAATAAGTCGCTTTAAGTTGTTTGAAACTCGAGGTGATACACGGGATTAACCTCCTTAGCTCTTATTTAAACAGTATAACGAGACGAAGCGGGCTTAAATCCTCGGAAAAACCATTGACTTTCTAAAATTCGTCTGAAGTGAAATTGGAAAGAAGAAAAATTTAGAAAAGGCAACGGTAAATTAAGCTTTACTCAAATAACCATTTGAAAAGTCCGGGAATAAACGATTCCCTTTTACGAAGTGGTCCACACATTTCTCATTGCCGAAAAAATGACGTTTGAAAAGGCCCAAATCTAGATTTATTAAAAGCGAACATTATTTCGGCGGGTTTTCGCAAGAAAAAGTCATTTATCTTAGATACCAGCGATTATTTTAGTGGTCGTCTCTCCACTTTTTGTTGCCGGTTCAATTTGAATATTCTCCGAATTCGATTACTGACGCAAAAGGAGCTTCGGTTAAAGGTTGTGGGCGGCAAGACTTTTCACGGGCCTTTAAGGAGTTTGGGGTAGGGAGGGTGACGGGACTGCTCGGAGGATAAGGGAGGTGGATTGTGTGCCCGGCCAAATGCCCTTTTTATTGACGAGATTACCAACACCGAGTCAAAAAACAGACTGTGCTTTCTAGTATCTTGTAAGAGGAAAAAAAAACTTTTAGGAGATAATCTTTCGACCTCAAATGTTATTATATGAGTCAGAAAGCGGAGGATGTGAGAAAAAAACATGGCATAACTTGACTGACATTAAACAAAACGATAATTTCCGAACACTTCCCACATGTCAAGATAAAATTGATATATTGATAATATCGCTCACAGAGCGAGCAGATAAGCCGAACGTGATTTGGAACGCATTTCCAGATTGTCAAAGGTCAACTGGGAATATTTTTATTTTTTACAGTTAACACGAAATAGCTTTTATGAAGAGAAAAATTGAGAAAATTGTTGAAAAATGTAAATATTTTTATGGTACACATTATAGTATCTCTGTAACATTCAATCTGTTACTTGGATGTTACAGAGGACAAATTATAGCGTCTTTAAAATGTGTCCAAGATTTATTTTCAACCTACGAAAGTACGATCATATAACTTCACACCAGAAGGCATTGAACTGGTTGAATGTTAGAAATAGACGCCAAATTCACATACTGTCTCTTCTCCCTGGCTCCATACCAACTGATTGTCTGGGAAGACTGTTGGGGTCAGCTCTCCTCGTCATCAGGTTGTATGCTCTTCTGTCCCGGACTACGTCCCCCAGGCCATGCCTCTGCATCAGGTTATCTTTTTGCACCCCCCATAAATTATTTGGTCTTCCTCTGGTTGTTATTCGAGAAAGATCCATGGAGATTGCCTGATTCACAATGTAATCGGGTGCTCTGCGTCCAACGTGCCCATATTATTTCAATCGCCTTGCCTCTTCTTGGTGTTACAGACATCTTGCTGTTGATGTCTGTAACACCTAGGCTTCCACGAATGCGTGAGCTTTTTATTTTGTCTCTTAGGGACACACCAGCTGACCATCTTAGCATGCGCATTTCAGCAGTTTCTAGTTGCCTAGAGTAAGAGTTATACATCGTCCAGCATTCGGAGCCATAGAGGAGTGCGGGTCTGACAATCGTTTGGTATTTCACTTTTCAAGGTGATCGATCGATATTTAACTTTTCAAGCTATTGATGGTTTTTCACTTTTCAAGGTGATCGATGAATATTATACCATGCGCATCCCAAAATACGGAAGTCATAACCTTCCCGGCCGACTGTTGAGTTTTTGGTCGTTTCGGACGACTTTCACCGGCTAATAACACATCCATACTAACTGAGAATGGTATGGATGTGTTATTAGAGGCGCCATCTGTTGGTTAGTCCCGGGAATTGTTGATTGGTGTATTACATCAGATAAATGTGATATATTTGGTGTAATGTTTTGGAACCATACAGTACAAAGTGAAGTGATCCAAAATGATAATAGAAAATTGATGACAAATATTTAAACCCTTATATTTAATATCACCCTTTGAAAGAATGCCCAATGTATTGCAAATATATTATGTCTATTCATAGTTTTTTATAAGTTTCGACCAATTAATATCTATTAAGAGCATTCATAATCACGGTAACTATCTACCTGATATAATTTAACCACATACTTGTGGTCTCTCTATTCTTGTGGATTGGTACTCGTATAGATGGACGAAGAGGAATTTTAAAAAGCTATCATGAGAGTCAACATACCCAGCGATGAATCAATACGACTAGGAAGAGGAAGAACACATTTTCGATGTTTTCATTTCATCGATGGTAACATGCTCTTGGTTCCTGCATATTTCAATGACTCAATTATAAATAACACATTAAGGAAATCTATGGAACATAAAGCAATGATATTGCGCATATTATAAAATATAAGTTCAACGTACAGTGGTACAACTTGAAAAAAAAACGATATTTGAACCGATAAAACATAAATAAAGCAATGCTCACAAATTCCACTTCCGTTCCTCGTATCAAATGTAAATGAGCGCCGTCTAATTTGAGTCAATAAAAATAACTAGGGGTTATAAAACCCGCCACGGAGGATTCGCGCGCATTAATCGCGTCTGAGGAGCGGTCGTCGAGTGTGTGTGGTGCAGTCACACATACGAGTACAGTGTAATGTATAATACGTACTCAATACTCATATACCCACCGGGTAGCGGGAAGAACTTGCTATTCGGTGTGGGGAGCTTTGATTCAATGAGCACGGGTTTGAGTGTATCAAAGAACCATCGTAATCATATTCTTCGTTTTGCAGCTTATTTTGTATCAAGTTAAAATATGGTAATGTAATATAAGTACCTTTTTTTATGAAATTAAAGTATATTAATGAAATAAAGGTACCATTTTTTATCACAGTTTGTTTACTCTTTATATTTTTCTTTTCTATTGTACATCTACTTCCAAAGTGATAACTCAGCTACCGAGATGAGAAAATCATAACTTGTTTTGCTATTTATACTCGTATAAACAACCATTTGACTACTGACGCATAACTCCATAAATAGCAAAACGTGGCGTATTATAAAATCCATATAAAAGAAAGCCCTACACGTATGTTATGTGTGGAATGAGTGAGGAGACGAGACACTCGACTATGTTTTCTTTGAGTGTCCTCGACGTCCGGCATTACAACTTTTACTCAATTGTAAATGTCCCTCATCCGTTCAACATGTCCTACCTACTCGCACTCAATTCTCAATTAATTTATAGCCACATATCTGAATTTATTAACCTAAACTCTTTCAATATTTAGAACTACAGTATTTCATACATTTTCTCGTACTGCCTCATTTCCTTCAAATTGTTATTGGCACAAATCATTGTCTTTATAGGATGGAATTCCCAATTAACTAATAATAATCTTCGATGGTTTAAACACCTCTAAAGATAAATTGACAAGTCTCACGGTCCTGGGTGGATAAAGTAGGGATGATATTACACTGAAAGATTCCCAAGCTTTGAACAGTTGTTGACTCTTGTAGAAGTTGACTTAAAAAAAAACTGAGATGACATAACATGATAATAAAATGCGTCGACTTTATGAGTGCATTAAAAAGTTCAAGAAAATATCTGATATTCTATAGTTAGAGATTTCAACCCGAGAAGGAGATTCAATTGGAGACAATACTATGAAAAGAAAAATTGAAACATAAAACAACCGGCAATACATTTGACAACTGGACAATTTTAGGAAAAGTAGAAAAAGTCGGAATAATTAATGGAAATCGATATTGACGTACAGCACTCGAGAGTCCTGTACCAAGTAAAATGCGATGTCTCTTGATTTGTTTTAATTCCTACAAACTTCTTAAGAGAAAATATACTATAAATACGAGTAGATCCAGAAGTAGATATACAAGTCACATTCATTTTCAGACATTTTCTTGTCATTTTTTTATTACTATTGATTATTTTTTAATTAATATTTCTACATTCCTTATTGCGTTGTAAATAGATTTTTGTTTTAAAATGGTCCTTTAAGTTTTGGTATATATTCAAATTTATGTTTTATAATTTAATTTAAGAATTTTAATATTTATCTTGATAGATGTTTGTATAGTATTTTTATTTCATATCGTGAAAAATATTTAGAATGTTACTCTGATGACAAGCTCAGTGACCTAATTAGTAAGACGCCTATCTTCCGACCCGAGGATAGCGAGTTCGATTCCCGTTGGAAATCAGATGTTTTCAAGATGGATTTCAGGCTGATTTTCACTTAAGATATTTTTGTTATCTTTCTGATTGGTTAAGCGAGATTTCCACATAGCGATAAGCCCGCCAGGATTGGTTAAGCGAGATTTCCACATAGCGATAAACCCGCCAGGTTATACGTTTACAAAAAAAAGTTTTAAAACAATGCATATGTGAAGGACACGCGAGTGTCCTGTATTTGATAATAAATAAATAATTTATCCTGAAAATACTTTATACCAATATCTGAAGTATTTTTAAGGATACGTTATTTTGATTATTGTATGTAATTAAATAACGAGAATGATATGGTAGTTCAGCAGTAACTAGATCATGACATTGCACCAATTTATTATATTGCATGAATTATTGTAAACAATACAATTTTTAGTATTTTACTTTTAGCGTGGTACATATTCTTTATTAATATTCTACGTGTGTAGTACTTAGAAACTGTGCATTCGATGCACTTTATAACTTTCTTACGTAAATACTTTCTTTTTTTGCATTTCTACATTTGGGATATATTGTCATGCAAAACACAAACTATATAATTTCAGTTTTGGTAGAAACTGAGTTATGGCTATTTTCAAAATCAGCGTTATTTGCTAATCAGGTTGTTAATGTATCATATAAATAAATACATTTGTTTCAATATCTTTATTTTTAATGCCGGCTTTTTAAATTAACAGAAAACAACAGAAAACTCCTTCTTTTAAGGTCACTAAAATTGAGCTGATAAAATTACGATTTGCACGATAACATGTGCCCTAATAAATATAATATTTGATAGGAAGTGTTCTTATTAGTTCTGTAACGATATTGGTATTGGTAATGGTAATGGTAATCGCGCAGAATTCAAATACATATTTAGCTTTGGGAAATTCCTTGTGGTATTGGCGAAATATGTTAGGTATCTTAATTTATAATTTAAATATGGTACCTATTTCTAAGAATCTAAAATTAATAAAATTGGTTGTAGGATGTGGTCAAAATGGTTAGTAAGGTGTCGTGATAAATGATAAGACATTGCGAAATTACATATAAATTAAAATGATACTTTAAGTATCAGTTTTAATAGTAACATTTGGTAAATATATAGTTAATAGATAAAGGAATTATGAAAACTTAATTTAATTATATATTTTTAAAAAATATTGAAAGAAGGAAATGAAAAAAAGTCTGAGAAATCGTAGGAGCTGTACGAGGTCTATGGATGTGGAGGAGGTTAAAGATGTGTCGAGATAGAAAAATAGGGCGCAATGTCCTCTCTGCCTACCCCGACTGGGAAATGGCATGATGGTATGTATGCATGTAAATTGATGCTCCATATAATATAGTTTAGCGGGAAAAGTTGTCAAAAAGACGATATCAGAGGCAGTGGCGGCTACTGGCTGAAAAATATGACGGTTCACAGTATGTAACTTGACAATTATAGATACGCGTTTTTTCCCCTGGGTAGGCAATAAGGATGGTTATTAACTTAGGCTACTTCAGATATCATTTTCAAACGTTCCACATCAATTTTCTTATTATCTTTTGTTTCAGCTTTAGATACAATATGAATACAAATTAAACTCACTTACTGATTTTTTGTAGAAAAGTTCAATTCTTCGTTCTTTTTTTATTTCCGAACACTTTAATTACAACAAAAAGGAAAACAAAAAAAAAAACGATTTAGTTTATCACATTCACATAGCCAGGAAGCTTTATTATATAAAACAAAAGAACGAACGAACGAACAAAACTTTTATTTTAAAAGAACGAACAAAACTTTTATTTTTGGACTTACAGTGATGTTTAATTTCTAAATTGGGTCTAGGCAATCCGCGAATTTTAAATGATAAATTATTATTTTTAATGTACCTATTCTACAATACATTATAATTATTAATTGCGCTCATGATATTTGTTAGTTACTGAATTGAGTTAATGCTTTAGACTTCAGACAAAATGAATTATTATTTTTATAGGTTATGGACGCAGAACCGTTACTTTCAACACATTTGTCAATGTTCAATGTTATCATAATATTTATACAATATCACACTAAATTTTCACAAAACACGAATAGTATTCAGACAATATCACACTAAATATTCATAATTCACGACTAAATTAAAATGATGTATTCGCAATTTTAAAATATATCTTATTCTTTTTAGGAGCTGTCAAATTCTCAACTCGTATAAATCATTCGGTTTACATCGTGAGTTACTCGGTAATTCACAAAGTAAACCGAATCGACATACGAGTGCCGCACAATTGTAGACGAAATATTGCTATATTAGTATGAATTCCTTAAGAACTATCGCTGTCTCACGGTTTACTGTACATCTCTGTTTGCCCTATATGAATTTGCGTTTCCGTCCGGTGCGTATTCGAGAACGTTCCACTAGTATTGGCAAACTTGCCCGATCAATTTGAAAGAAATATTTTTTTAAGTTTAATTTTAATTTTATTTGAATTTTCACTTAAATAAAAATACTTGTACTATTTGTCAGTATTCTTATACATATTTAATCTATACAAATATTTAACAATTTTGGAAGTCATGTTTGTGAATATATAAATTAACTATTGCGAATTATTTCTCCGGTTCAGCGCATCAACGCACCTCAAGAGCAGCCGCCGCTGATCAGAGGTAGCTTAATTGAAGTAGCCGTTTTTAGTACTTGGTCTCCACTAATTCTTCTGCCAGTCACCTGTTAAGTGTAGGTACGTACTTTTCATGCGCTACGAGCATTGTCGGACGTTGATTTGGTAGTAAGAATAAGACTTCATACGAGTATACCAGTTAAAAGATATTGTACAACAGAATAAATAAATCTGTCTTATTTATTTTTATTTATAAGTATTTTTCTCTACTGGGAACAAGTGTTATGTATATAAAGTTCAACTGGGATGTTGCAGTTATATGTGAGGTGTTTTTATTTTATAGATTATATTCATAATCCATTCGATCAAAGGACTTGGATAATACAATCTTTACCATTATCAGGTAGTCTATTTCGGTAGTTTGTAAGAGGCAGATGTTTGTAAGAATCCAGAACGAGCTATTCTTAGGGTTTCCTCTAGGCTTTGGAATCGCCGGGTATATCTCCTAACACCCTTAAAAGAAAACATTACATACAATAGTCATAGATCGCCTCAGAACAGGTTTGGACACGCTATGGATTGACATGGATGAAGGCGTTTCAAGGTATCCTTGCGTTCTTAATGGAACTTACTGATTTCAAGGTAATGATGATGATTCATCATCTTATTTCAGAAAGGTCATTATTATGTTTGTAATTTATTATCATCGTGAATCTTCAATTTTCGACTTCTTAACCTACTTATTCTTATTTGACCTGGCGTGTTTCAGCCATCAAACAACTACAAAAAACGACTAAAGATATTATTAAATGTATCAAAATGTTGCAACTCTCGAGGCATTAATTGGTCGAGTTGGACGATCACACGCAATCATTACATTTATCCATGTTTGGTGCATTCTAAATAACTCAAGACTTCCTCGATCTCCTTCCTTAATTCTGAGATTATTATCTGATAATTTTCAAGTTGTCGCGTGTGCTATTTCCCAGGTAAATCAGAGGAAGTCGTGTTGGCTGCAGCATGAATTTATTTCAGCAGAATGTTTGTAGTTTATAGTAGATATGGAAGGCGTTCGTGTGATGAAAATCTTACCACCATGCAGTTTTGACGTGTTGCTGCAATTCGACGTTAATTATGAGTGTGTTGAACTTAGCATATAAGCTGAAACGGTGATTGGCGAGTGACGGAGCGGGCGGGCGGCGCGGCGCGGGCGATACGCTGCCTGAGCCGCGAACTGGCTTTATGAATGGCGCTTGCTGGCGGGACTGAGTACGGCTGGACTTGAGAGTTTAACCGAGATCATAATTTCATATCAAGTATAGCATTATTTTGCTGGTGATTGAATAAAAAAACAACGCGCAAAAATTTTTGTAATATAAGCCTTGTATTTTTCAAATAAATAATTTACGACGTTTTGAAAATATACATTTTAAAATTAGACCGACTGCGAAGTAACATAGGTACTCGACTAATTAAATGCCAAATGTCAAGAATGTCAATATATCAAGTTCATGAATAAAAAAAATATCAATCTGTGGAGATTTGTTAATGGGTCGTCTCCATTTTGTGATTCTTGTGTAGCGTACCCTCAAGATGTGATGCTATATTCCACACAATTAACATTTTCGAAAGTCTTAATTTCATTGGTTGATTACATATAAATATTAAGGATATTAGTTGTATAATGTCTTTCGGAGCCGCATGGTTTGGTTTATGGTGCGAAGTTTCGAAAACGTTGCAATTTTATTTTCAGGGCCTGTAAGAAGTCAAATTCGAAATATGCTTTTAACTACTAATAAGCTCTGAAGACTAGAACTGTAACGTTTTCGAAACGTCGGGTTCAAATGCAAACTACGCGATGCAACACTCCGAAATACTTTATACAACTGATACGAAGAACCGCGAAAGCCTCAAAACATATTTATTAGGATATTATTTTGAGTAAAGCATTGATTTAGGGCTAAATAAAAATTAACGTATGCTCTACACTTTTTCAGTGCGTATCTTAACTTATTTTCATATATATTTAACACTTCATTGCAAAAACAATCTGGCGGGCTTATTGCCAGGTGGAAATCTCTTCTAACCAACCAGACAAACGTGATTAAAAGAAGTTACATGTTCGCAAAAAATATTCAAATGATTATTCATCTTCATAAAATGTATAAATCATATATGGTACATTGTTAAATTAAAAAGGAGATATCGTCAATCAAAGGAAAAGGAAGGGATATTGGAGAGGAACGAAAAATTAGGAATGAAACACGTTACAAGTCTGACTTGAAATTTACAATTTATCAGTCGCTTCTTTAAGCATGCCAATCATTTATTTATTTATGGTATACATGACAAGAAATTTTGTAAACATATTATTTATGAAAAAACAACAGGTAACTTAAAGTGGACACATAATTTTTATGGACCTGGATTTTGTTGGCTTTCATTTGTCGTGTCCCAGAAAACTAGATTTTTGCCTGTATCTTACTGAGGATATATAAGTTGAGGTTTTTATTCAGATTGTTGATTATACGAAACCCTATTAAACAGACTCAATTACATGTATCATATGTATCACGCGAGTCAAACCCTGCATACTTTATAATTCCAGACAGATCAAAAAGTCCATCCCACAACGTCCCACACGAAATCACTAAAAACACTCAAGAGTTCACACGAACCTTTGCTACAAGTCATCCCTCCTGCAAGCCCAAGCACTCAAACTTATCTTCAAACAACCACTCTCCAATCCACTGCCTGAATTCGGTATCCCAATGTATGTTATGGGGTCAAATAGGCATATTGCTTTCGAGCATAATGTTGTTACTCTAGGGATGGTGAACATTTGAGCAGTTGCCAAGCGTGTCATGTGTCTACTGAGTTCGTATTTTTTTCTTAATGATAGTGCCAGATAATGGATAGGAAGTATAAGTTGGCAACGTTAAGGACCCCATACTCTCTGAAAAGTTCCACTGTGGGATTTTTTGGGAAATCTGAAGTATAGTATATGCTTCTGTGTTAAGGTGCACCCCCCTCCTCCAAACGAAACAGGTTTTACACTTCAAATTCAACCTTTTTTACTTCAAACTTCCTCTTTTGCAAATCAAATTCAACCTCTTACAAATTTAACTCACTCTTTTGCTAAAAAAATCTAATTTGTATATACAAAGATGTACATACAAATAATTCATAGTTATGTATAAAGAAAACTGAAATACATATGTAGATACTTAATAATTTAATCTATAATGGTTCTCCTGCAGCAGCTGATGGTGATTTCATATGTACTAACGAATTGACTCATAAATGCGAGAAACTGAGTCGATGTAAATTTGTCGTTTCATCGTTGTTTGATGTAAACGTTTTGTTTTATCGACGTTTGATATCTGTAAACGTATTTCTTTATCGTTGCTTGATGTAAATGTATAATTTATCATTAAAAAGTGTCATTATATATTTTTTTTAAACAAAACGTATATATCAAATAAAGATAAAAACAATACTTTTACATCAAACAACAAAACGACAGTTTTACTTCAAACAACGATAAAATGACACATTAACATCAAACAACGATTACATAACACTTTTACGTCAAACAACGATAAAACAACACGTCTCCATTAAACAACACGTCTACATCAAACAATGATAAAACAACATGTTTGCATCCAACAACGATAAAGCAATACGTTTATAACAAACGCTGATAAAACAAAACGTTTACAACAAACGATAAAACGACAATTTTACATCGACTCGAATTTATGAGTCAATTTGTTAGAAATTAACATAAGATATTACTATCAGCTGCTGCAGGAGAACCATTTTAGATTTAGTTAGAAAGTATCTACGAAAATATGTCAGTTTTGTATTCATAATTATGAATTGTTAATTACTATGTATTAAATAAGAACTTGTATGTACATTAATTAATTTATTTATTTTCTCAATCCAGGGTTAGCCCAATTACATTGAAAAATACAAAAATTGTTAACATTTAAAAAAACTATACACATGCACACATATATCTAAAGTCACGTAAATACAAAACGTTGATGAGCTTTCTAACGCCCCCAATCTTAGAAGAAATGTTCCTTTGCTTTTGGTAATGTGATATGAAATATGTCAATATACGAAGCAGACTTTAAAAGAATTAGGCCCTTTCAACAGGCATAGCAGATGGAAGACCCATTCTTGCGTACCTTTGTATAGTATAAGGCCAGTTCATAAATTCTTGCGTATTTTGAGAAATTTTAAAACAATGCAAATACTCGTAAAACACACTTTACGATTTCAATCAATGTAACATTTTCCTTTATTATCAACAACTTGTTATCTGACAGGTAATTTTTTAATTTCGTTTGCGTTAAAAGACTGTAAATTTCTTTGTCGACCTCATCTTCATTGTTTAATTTTTTCCCGATAAAAAAATCTGATGAGCCTGAAATAAATGATAGTCACTTGGGGCAATATCTGGAGAGTAAGGGGGATGAGGCAGGCGCTCTCAAACAAAAGTATTTATTTTTTGTAGTATTGTCCGTGCCGTATGCAGTCTAGCATTATCATGGCGAAACAAAACCTTTTTGATATCACTAATCGCTGGTGTTTTTTAATCTATGCTGAGTTAAAACGTAAAAGTTGTTGACAATAGACATCTGTATTAATCGTTAGATTAGGTTCTAACAGTTCAAAGTGGATGCCACCGTACATATCCCAACAAATAGACTAAGTATCTTTTTTGGATGCTACTTTTCGTTTGCTGTTGGTTAGGGCTTCTTATCCTTACCTATCCATCGTCTTTGTCTTGTGATATTATGATACTATTTCTACTTTTTATCACCTTTCAAAATGTGGTCAAGAAACGGCTCGTATTCACGAGACTTTTTAGAGCGTCGTGTTCAAAATTAACAGGACGCCCTGATTGCGGTTTATCGTTAACACTGTTTTGCCCATCTTGAAATATTTGGAATCATTCTGGGCATTCTTTACACTAATACTATTCTCACTGCATTTTTTTCTGCTGCAGAACTTGCACTTTCATCATTTAAAAATAAAACGTGGTGTTTGTACTGATTATCGATATTCATTATCTAATGATAAACTGACAACTTAAGTGTACATTTCAAAACGGCATACGACTTGTTTGGAACTGTATTGTTCTTTGAAACAAGTCATGGTGAATCATATAAATGACATTAATACGCAAAAGATTGAATTTGAAGTGCAAAACATGCATACGGCAAGTGCCAACTGACAAAGCGAAATACATACGAGTACGTTTAAGAACATTTTTACTGAGAACATTTCGAATTATACGGAAAATATACCCAAGTTTTCTGATTTTTGTGCTCAAAGCGTCAAGATGGACCAGTGTACTTGATTTTTCCACATAAGGTCAATCAATAAAAAAATATTTAAATGGTCAATTCATTAATTTGAATATAATGCTAAACTTCAGCTTAAAAGAAAATTAAAACGTGAGACATGAAGAAAAAAAAACCGTTGTGCGTTTTATAATTGAAGTTAGAATAACATTCTTTGTGTACATCTTGTTTCTAATTTTTTCTTCATAGCGGCACATATGTTACTCCCGAAGTGGGCGTTCATCAGAGCAAAACCTCATTGTTTTGATCACTGGTGGTTTTATATGAGCACACGAGTCAACAATATAAATCAGTAAATAAAATTAACCAACAACCAATTAAAATTCTATAATTCCTATTGAGAAAAAAATCTTCTCTTCATCGTCAATGTCAATGTGTGTCGACGTGTTATTGAAAACTAAGCGGAGCTCATTTTGAACATGCTTCACTTGGCTCATGCTCGTATGTTACATTCCCAACTGTGTGGAGCTGAAGCTGAAGCTACTACGGTTGATGGAGCTAAATACTCGTATGTTACATTCCCAACTGTGTGGAGCTGAAGCTGAAGCTACTACGGTTGATGGAGCTAAATACTCGTATGTTACATTCCCAACTGTGTGGAGCTGAAGCTACTACGGTTGATGGAGCAAAATAAATTAGAAATGATTACTTTTGAAAATAACAAGACAGAAGCTCTACTGCCAATGTATTTAATATGCCTTGTGCCTAAGCATGGATCAATATGAAATAATTATCATATGAAACAGCCCTTTTTTAATTATCATATGAAACTTTCTTATTGGTTTAATATTTATACTTTTCTTAGCTGTTGTATTGTACTGGAAATTTCCATGATAAAATTTAATGAAATATCGGGCGATGACAAAAATCCCAACATGCAACAGTAACCGTCAAATATCTTAACCGGTCTGAGAAGTAAATAAACAGACTCTTAGCAGTTAACGTCATTTCAAATTTCGGTGTCAAAATTTAGAAAAACTCCCAGCAGTCGAGACATTTTTCTTTTTCCAACTTCTCGCGATGATCAGATCTTCTTTTCTATTGTTGTACGAGTATTTTATTGTAGTACGCTTTTATTGTATTGTATAATAGTATAACCTGGAGTGCTTACTGTTATGTGGCGTAGGATGTGAGCTGAAAAACATCTGATGTCCTCGCAGCCGGGCTTACCCTACATTGATGGGGTGTATCTCGGCTGAGGGGGATCTTATTAAATGATGCCAGACCTTTTGATAACTTCTATCTTAAATGTACAATATTTTCTACAGTTTGTCTTGAGATATAAGAGCGATTTCGAAATGTATTTATATATGTACATACTTTGTTGCTAATAAACCTATATTTATTATTTATTTATTTATTCAGTTACTTTCAATCAACCAGAAATATATGAAACAGGCCTTAATTGTTCCAATAAGAACTAAGCTCACTATCCACGGGTTAAAAGACAGGAGTCTTAACAACTAGGCCACATAATGTTTTTAAGGTCAACGTAATAATAAGATATATTTTAATGCCAGGTGCTAATGCTTTCAAGTCGCTTCAAAACCGCTACCTTCAATTTGTATCAACCGCAAGAACTTGCGCACTTGGACCGCGGGAGAAGCAGGATAGCGCTTTATGATAAGGATTCGGAAAAATGTGCTACGGTTTGGGAAATCCCGCGCAGGAAGTGTTGGCGACGTACATTCCAGCCATGACGCCAACGGCCTGCGCGGCAGTTGGCCATTTCCTCTGGCGAGGACAATAATCGGATGTTTGGCCGTATTTAATATGCGAGACTTGTGAGCAGGTCGGAGACCAAAGACAAAAGTCGCAGATGTCAGCGGAATTGCCAATTTGCTGCTAAGAGTAAATGATTCAACATAATATACGTATTGTAGTAACCTCGATGAAGTCATGAATCATGGATTTTGTGAACACCTACGTTGATGCACATTGAGTGTGTGCATATTTAGAAATAAACAATACAAATGAAAAATTAACAATACTTCAAATGTACTAGGCGTATCCAGAAAGTAAGTGAACTGAGGCTCTCACGACCGGATGGATTTTATTTTCGACATGTTGGCTACACTTCCGTGTAGCCTGACCCTTCCCCTCCGCAACGAGACCGGTTCGAGGTCAGTACGTTGAGAAGTGTCGACGCGACAACACGTTTCGTGAAAAATATCAATCCAATCTCCCGCCAAGTGTGAAATAAATAATGCCGGGCAAGAGTTTTTGAGGCGCTGCAAACTCCATGGAGATGAATTTCTCCGCTCCATCGTTACTGGAGATGAAACTAGGGTTGCACACTACACGCCTGAAACTAAAAGGCAGTCTTAACAGTGGCGTCACACCTCTTCACCCTCCGCCAAAAAGTTCAAAACCACGATTTCAGCCAAAAAAATCATGGCATCCGTGTTTTGGGACTGTCAAGGCATAATTTTAATTGAATATATGCCTCAAGGGGAGACCATCAACTCTGCAAGATATTGTGAGACCCTAAAAAAATTGCGGAGGGTGATTCAGAACAAGAGGAGAGGCATGCTGACAAAGGGAGTCTGCCTGCTGCACGACAATGCAAGACCACACACGGCCAACGCCACGAAGGAACTGCTCGCCTCGTTTAAATGGGATGTCCTGAACCATCCCGCGCATTCCCCTGACCTAGCACCTTCAGATTACTATCTCTTTACCTCCCTGAAGCTGCATATGGGTGGAAAAAGGTTTTCAACCGACGAGGAGGTAAAGGAGGAGGTGGAGAAGAGAACGAAGGGGTTGGCGGGAAACTACTTCGAGGAAGGCATCAAAAAGTTGATACCCCGCTTCACCACCTGCATTGAGAGGAATGGCGACTATGTCGAAAAATAGCTTACATATGTACTACGATAACCACATATTTTTTTTGTTTAAATAAAAAAAAATGTAACCTACAAAAATTCAGTACATTTACTTTCTGGATATGCCTCGTACTTCATATTTAAGGAAAACAACATAGTGTATTTAGTTTTACACAAATACACAGTTATATTATAATTTACATAACGAAGAAATATAGTAAGTAACCTGAGTTATTTCGTGCTGTTGGTCATCGGTGAATAGTTGGTCGAGCTGATCATAGTATGAAACAATCCCTCCCTACACACAAGAACCGAGTTATTTATTCATAAGGTATAAAAAATAAAATTTTATTCCTCATTATTATCCGCAACTAATGAGATAAAAGTTGCTAAGATAAAAAACGATTTCGGCAAAAGTAATTTGCTTGTTTGGAAATGTATGAAGATATGTCTTCTATTCTATATTAATCTCAAAATATTTCCAGTATTATCTAATTGGAATAAAATCCACAGAATGTATGTTGATGAAATAAATTTAGGAAGACAAATCTAATGGAATAACAGATCATAATCACCGCCAGGTCATGTGTCGAAGAAGGCAGCGAGAATATATCGATATCCTTTTATATAAAAAAAATAATAATAAAAGGACAATTTATAAAGCGCTGTTTAGAAAACAAACACTCCTCAAGGGCGCTCAAATCTATTCTATCCTAGCATACATCTTTCACCTTTGCCACGTCCACACACCTTGTCATACTCTTCCACAGTACAGATATTTCAATCTTTCTTTTTTTTAATTGATACAGTCGCTCTAGGTAATCATCCATACCACAGGAATTTATTTACATTACGTTCAAAATTTGTAAATAAAAATTGAAGAAGTCATGTACTCGTAGTACGAGTATAATATTGTATAATAGTCGTGACAATGCCATGCCTCTGGTGTGATAATGAATACGCTGACGCTGGAGTTCCCACTCCAGTGGAATGTATTCGTGATAAAATATGTTAGTTTGGCAATCTACGAGTACTGGGTATTCTTGTGTAAACCAAGTAAGTTCGTGGCACGGTGTTTGATATATATTATACCTATATATCTTATATTTTAATATTTTTCGATGAGTCCTTAATAACGGTGTATCTAATCACTGAAGATACGCCATACCTTGCGGATTTATGCCTTAAAGGAAAAACAAAGTTTTTGAACAAGTCTGCACGATAAAATAAAGAGAAACACACCGAATTTGAAGAACGCAAAAACAATGACTCTCTTGAAAAAGAGTCCGACGAGAAAGCAAAAAAGTATATAGTCATTATAAATATCTGTGACAAGCAACTTTAGATATTTGTGTGGACAATGAACCGGGATCGACATTGCTCGGTCGCATTTAGACCTCCGAGTTGGTGCACTTCTCGGAAGTGGGCTATTGAATTATTGGCCTCTGCGCCAGACCTGTCCGCTCTCTGTTGGTAAACATGTTTTGTTCGCAAACGCTGTTGGATCTTGGCTTGGCTCAATGGGTCTGGGCTGTGAATCACCTTCTCGAATGCCGCGGTGGACGCCTCCTCCTTGCATCATCATAGTGAAATAATAATGAACCGTCATTTTTCTTAGCTCGTCGTTTTTTTTGTTAGCCTATGGAATACGACGTGTTTTGGATACAATTCAACATTACTTAATAAAATATATCTGTTCCAAAATAATTGAAGATTTACACTTTTGTCGTTGACGAAAGGAACAAAACCACTTCAATTCAATATGTCGAAAAATAAGTTCTTAATAAAAAATATTTCATTAGTCTGGAAATAATTATTTGGTATAAAAATATGTTTTATCTTGAGCACATAAGACACGAAGAATTCGATAATTCATTATTAATTAAATAAGAATGTTCTTGATGGATAGACACGGTATACAGCCCTACAGGTTATTATACTCGTACAACCATAAATAAAGATAAAAAGAACATTTGAAAAATTAACATTTCTAAATAAACATTAATGAATTATTTCACGTATTACATGAAATAATGAAAAAAAAACGGACATTAAACATATGGACATTAATGGATTAAATTAAAATATAAGTAACTCAAATTGCTGTAAAATCACATTTTACTAAAATATTACATTATGTACATGCATTCTTCAAACTATGGCTATAAAATCAAATATGTGAAGTAGGTAACTAAACGAAAACATGTGAAAGTAAAGAAAACTTGAAGGTAATGAAGTTAAAGAAAAATGTAAATAAAAAAAATATTGAACACTAATGCTAGTCTTGATTAATTTCCTCTGGCAACTCTGTCGAGTTTGTATTCAGTTCCTTCCTGCAGTTATCTGATTACGGTCGGTGTGAGTACTCTCTTAATTGTTGTCCACAGACAATCATAGTAAACGAGTGTTGTTTTCCTCCTGTTACAATGACCGAGCTTCTGGGAAATGCCGTCGCAGTCATGCTGGTTGAATAATAAAATCGATCCACTCAAAGAATGACTTGTTTGACACCATCAAATGTTCACAATATGAGCACGATAGCCTTGTTGCGAGAATTTATCAAATTATTCATACGTTGAACTCCGAAGGAGGACAGAGCAAGTGCATATCGGGCAAATTCGAAATAAAACAGGTTCAACCACAATTTGAACTTTGTAGGAGTAAAAAATCTTAATTTAAATTATGTATTATCTCAGAAATTACACAACTCTTTTTATGTTTCAGGATTGATGTAAAACGGGAAAATATTACAGTTCTATTCACTATACATGTCAAATCACTTAGTAATGAATAACGAAATAACAACATTTTCAGAATAAGGAATATGTTTTGATGAATCCAACGAACGTATATGAAAAGATACGTTTAACGAATTTCGTTTTTATCAAAATAAAAATTTCCGTATAACGAAAATTTTTCGGCCGAAAATCGCCGCTTTGGGGTACCAAATTTCAACTATGGAATTCCATAAAGAACACATGATAGAAGAAATATAACTAAATATAGCACACTAAAGTTCAATTTATTGGACTTATTAGATCTCATATTAAATGGTTTGTTTTATACAGATTTTTCCAATTCTTGGGCCATACTGCACCACGAGATAGCTAGAACATATTATACAAGAAGTTTCTGATGACTGGTTACATTTAAAGTCGAAAAAGGAAAATCTTATGTTTTGTAAAGACTGCCACATATCCCTCCTGAATACCCTTCAGTCAGCAGAATGTCTTGAAGAATTCAGAAGATTCATTCAAGAAGTTGGCCGGAAAACATTTTACGAGTAAGTGGACCATGCTCACAGATGAATATACAATTATGAATGATGAAGAAGAGAAATAAAGTAGTAATTATAAACATTTATGATTGAAAATAAATAAAATGAGTTGACAAGGATAAACAACGAGAGCTCAGACTTGGTTTATATCCATTCGCTTGATCCATTAAGAAAGATAGGCTACCAAGATGTTAATTTGAGTATCCAATTTGCCAGTAGATAAATAAGATAATAAATACTTTTAAATGTTTATAATTGAAAATAAATAAAATGAGTTGACAAGGATAAACAACGAGAGCTCAGACTTGGTTTATATCCATTCGCTTGATTTATTAAGGAAGATAGGATACCAAAATGTTCATTTGAGGATCCAATTTGCCAGTAGATAAATAAGATAATAAATGTTTATGATTGAAAATAAATAAAATGTATTGTAATTTGTATAGTCCAACATTGTTCATTCCACTTTATATAACGATATAATCCTACCGGTTTCAAGGTTTTCACTTAATCATCAGGAGAGCAAAAACAATACTTGTTTGTGCTCCCCTGATGATGAGGAGAAAACCTTGAAACCTGTAAGGTTATACTGTTATATAAAGTGGAATAAACAGTGTTGGTCTAAACAAATCACAATGTTTTTAAACTGTCACGGTGTTAATGCCTAAACAATAAATACCATAAATAAAATATGTTGTCAAGGATAAACAGCGAACACTAAGACTTTGTTTACATCCGTTAATATAATCCATTGAATAAGATAAGATGTTACTTGGAGGAACATCTATATAAATAAAAATGTAAATGTTCGTTAATTATTGGTAGCTAATCTCCGAAAGTTCTCTACCGATCACTTTGAAATTTTGAGTAAAGTTAATATTCGTCAACGGAAATGTTTTTTGATTTTTATTTATATATATATATCAGTGTATATAATAAAATTTTTAATTCAGAAATGAATATTTTCGCGAACCTGTGGTTTGACATGGAATTAATCTGTCAAATTTCATCTGTCAAATTTCATTTTCGGCGTTTCGGAATTTACGATGATTTAATGTAAAATTAATTATTATAAATAAATTATAAATAAATTATTTTATAATTTTATGTTTAATAAAAATTGAATCATTAATTTTATTAATAATAGAATTTTTTTATGTATTACGTACCTTTATAAGTCGAGACACGAAACAATTGCGATCTGTTTTACCGACACTCGGTGATCTCACTAAGCAATTAAATTACGCAATGCTCACTGAGATCGCCATTTTGTATTGACGATCACAAGTCGATTTACGTTCAATATGTATAAAATTTTAGTTATATAGATAAGATAATAGATAATTGACTTGAATAAATGTGGTAAGTTATTGATATTATATTTAAATTAAAAAATATGAAGTAAAATCGTTCATTTAAAAAAAAACTAATTACGAACATTTAATTAAAACGTCACTAAATATTATTTGGCAGAATTTGATTGTATCTCTGTTTATATTTCAAAATCTATCAAATCGTATGTAGTAATGGAGATTTGTAACAGGTGAGTATTGTATGTTTTTAAATAACTTGCTATTTATTAGAATCGATAAAATTTACGTGAGTGAGATGTACTTTTACGACGTAAAAAGGAAAAGATATTATACTCAAACTGAAAACATTACATAATATATATTGAACTTAAATACAGATATAATTATTAAATAATTTTAAAACAATGACTTTAATTTATTATTACTACTGCTTGCTTTTTGTATCCTCATGTTAATTTAAGATAAAGTTGTATTATTTGTTAATAATTTTAAGTACTTGTATAACCTGTAACATGTTCATTTGTATATAAAGACACTTTTATGTCATTAATTAAATAAATAAATTATTTGGTGGTACATTAGAAAGAAGTACCCGTAGAAATATCGCAAAAAAAATGAAAATTAAAACAAACTTTTACGCTGCTCAGTTCCTTTTTTAATGTTTCACAATTTTATATGTTTTAACTTTCTTTTTTCTTACTGAACGTTGTTACATAAATAAATTATAGGTTTATTGATAGCAGCATAGTATGTCCAGATTATATTTAAATAACACTTTTAAAACACATAAATTGCAGATAATACATTATATACAGAAGCTATCAAAAGGTCTGGGCTCATCTAATAGCATCCCTTCAGCCAAGATACACCCCACCGATATAGGGCGAACCCAGCCACGGGGACACCAGATGTTTTGCAGCCCACACCCTAGCTTTTTCAGCCCAGCACATCGTATTGGGGCAAATTTGTCAACTGTAAAATGGTAAGCTGTTGATTTTTTTTATAAATCGAAAAATTGTTTTCTCTAAACTGACGTTTTAATTACTAATTTTTATTATACTGACTTTCTAATGTATTGTATGAATGAAAATTAAAACAAACTTTTACGCTGCTCAGTTCCTTTTTTAATGTTTCACAATTTTATATGTTTTAACTTTCTTTTTTCTTCCTGAACGTTGTTACATAAATAAATAAATAAATAATAGGTTTATTGATAGCAGCATAGTATGTCCAGATTATATTTAAATAACACTTTTAAAACACATAAATTGCAGATAATACATTATATACAGAAGCTATCAAAAGGTGTGGGCTCATCTAATAGCATCCCTTCGGCCAAGATACACCCCACCAATATAGGGCGAACCCAGCCACGGGGACACCAGATGTTTTGCAGCCCACACACTAGCTTTTTCAGCCCAGCACATCGTATTGGGGCAAATTTGTCAACTGTAAAATGGTAAGCTGTTGATTTTTTTTATAAATCGAAAAATTGTTTTCTCTAAACTGACGTTTTAATTACTAATTTTTATTATACTGACTTTCTAATGTATTGTATGAATGAAAATTAAAACAAACTTTTACGCTGCTCAGTTCCTTTTTTAATGTTTCACAATTTTTATATGTTTTAACTTTCTTTTTTCTTACTGAACGTTGTTACATAAATAAATAATAGGTTTATTGATAGCAGCATAGTGTGTCCAGATTATATTTAAATAACACTTTTAAAACACATAAATTGCAGATAATACATTATATACAGAAGCTATCAAAAGGTGTGGGCTCATCTAATAGCATCCCTTCGGCCAAGATACACCCCACCAATATAGGGCGAACCCAGCCACGGGGACACCAGATGTTTTACAGCCCACACACTAGCTTTTTCAGCCCAGCACATCGTATTGGGGCAAATTTGTCAACTGTAAAATGGTAAGCTGTTGATTTTTTTTATAAATCGAAAAATTGTTTTCTCTAAACTGACGTTTTAATTACTAATTTTTATTATACTGACTTTCTAATGACTGTCAATAAAGGGGTTGGAGAAATCTTCTTCTTAGATGCGCCAGGAGGAACTGGTAAAACGTTCCTAATTAGATTGATTCTGGCAGCAATTCGATCCCAAAATGGCATAGCCTTAGCTCTTGCGTCGTCAGGAATAGCTGCGACACTTCTACCAGGTGGAAGAACTGCTCATTCCGCTTTGAAATTGCCATTGAACATGCGATTCATTGAAACTCCCACGTGCAACGTTTCCAAAGCATCCGGCATGGGAAAAGTATTGCAGAAATGCAAACTTATTGTTTGGGATGAATGCACAATGGCACACAAAAAGTCGCTCGAAGCTCTTGATCGATCATTGCGAGATTTGCGTGGAAACATCAGACCATTTGGGAACGCATTTATATTGCTTGCAGGAGATTTCAGGCAAACATTACCTGTAATTCCTCGATCGACACCGGCGGATGAAATAAATGCTTGCCTGAAATACTCTATTTTGTGGCGACACGTAAAGACGTTGAAATTAACTACAAATATGCATGTCCAGTTGCAAAACGATCGATCAGCTGAGATATTCTCACATCAATTGCTGGAAATCGGGAATGGAAAGGTACCAGTTGATCTGATCTCAGGACGAATTTCATTGCCTCATAACTTCTGCAATTTAGTGACGTCAAAAGAAGAATTGCTTTTTAACAAAAAAATATTGTTTATCCACAAGCATTGTGAAATTTAATAAACAGTTGTATATAAAACAGACAATATAATAAGAGCGCCCCCTGTTGAATGTAACGGCAACACACGCAATATAGATTTCAATTTATTTTAATTCCGAATATTAAATATCTTTCAATTCGGGTTTTTTAAACCGGTTTTTGTTATTTTTGTTATTATTGATTTTCATTTGAATTAATGGTATATATCTGTGTATGTTTGAATTATTAAAAGTTTCATGCAACTAACTTTTAACAAATGTCACATTAGATTTTTAACGAACTGCCCATTTTTGCTAATTTGTAACAAGATTTATTATTAGTTTTATGTGATGTATTTACCTAAATAACTTGCTATTTATTACAATCGAGGCCTATATTAAAGTTGATAAAATTTGATATTCATCCGTTTGAATCGGACCAAGCTTCGCTCTGAAGTATACGTTGATTTGCGAGATGCAGTTGTAAATGACGGTAATAGAACTTCTGCAATTTAGTGACGTTAAAAGAGGAATTGTTTGAAAAAGTATTTCCCTATATTCAAATCAATTATAAGAATCACGATTAGCTAAGTGAGCTATTGTTGGCGGCAAGAACAAAGATGTATCCGAACTTAACAATATTATTGAGTTCGTTTTTTAATGTTTCGCAATTTTATATGTTTTTGTTATAACTATTTTTCTTCTTTTTCAGTGCAATCGATCTTTGATTTGAATTCAAATCATATCGTGAATTGACCTCTTGGAGTGACGCGATCATTTGCAAGCACGGTGATAAACGCGACAGACTGAGAGTGCCTGAAAGACATCAAAAATATTGTATACCCAGATTGTATACAAGACATCAAAAATATTGTATACAATACATCAAAAATATTGTATACGCATTGTGAAATTAAACACAATTGAAACGTGTGCTTTCTCTTTTCTTTCTTTTCCATTTAACCAGACTGAGCCACAGCAACGCGTGGCTGGGTACAGCTAGTAGATAAATAAGATAATACTTTTAAATATTTATTACTAAAAATAAACTGTTTAGCAATAGATTATGATACTTTTAAAATAAATTCCACTAATTCTAAAATATTTTTATATGGATTGCTACAAAGTTACAGCCGAACCCTTTGATAAGAAATACAATGTGTTATCAAGGATAAACAGCGAAAGCGCAGACTGTGTACATCCGTTACAATGCTCCACTTAGGTTGATAAACTACCAATATGTTAAATGGAGGATCCGATTTGACATTGTGAACTGCCTCGGCTTTGCCTGACGATTCTAACGACAAACGTCGAGCGCCACGCCACCTTGGCAAGTGGCACCTGCTTATCTCAGCAGAAGATCGCCAGGCGACGCGACGCGACGCGAGCAGCTCATCAAGCCGGCATGTAATTGTTTTGTGAGTACGGCGATAACAACCATTTAAAGTCTACGTAAACAATGATTACGGGCAAAAATATTCAAATAACAAGTTTTGAAAATTCGCTGTAACCCGGACACCAGTAAGTCGGTACATATTTGCTGTTATCATATTTGCAATCAGAAAGGGCCCGTGTTGTACTATTAGTTGAAAAATATTTGGATGTACGGTAATGGTGAACGGTGACAGAACGCCAGACTTTCCTATCGCGAAACATATTTTTCGCCTCCTCTACATTCATACACCTTGTCAGAAAACTTTTGCGATTTCTCTACTTTATTAAACTTTTTTCATGAAAACTAGCATTAACTTGATCCAACCATACTTTCCATTGTTTTCCTCTACCATCACCTTTACCTCTACTCACGTTAGTCTTCCTAAATCCATCCGTTCTTTTTTTTTTATCCACTTTGCATGGATTTCTCCTGTTACACAAAGAGGGTCTGCTTCTGCTTCTAGCGTTAGCTTATTCGTTAGGAATAATGTCAGCCAGGATTCTTCTCATACTGCTAGTCGGTACCGAGAATATATCAACCGTGTCATTCAGTTTGGTTCAATATCTCTATACCACGCGTGACTGAGTGTTTAGCCATGATATTCGTCCTGTAAGTTGGTATGTAGAACAGAGGGTGATTCCTTGCATGGCTATATTTATTGGGTACATATAAACTTAGTGCTTCTAGAATCGCGGGACAGTTAAAGGAACCTTGGAAAACCTTTATTAGGAATATCGCAATGGATTCTTGCCTTCTTGTTTCGAGGCTTCTACGAGTATAGTTACACACCGTGAGAAGTTCGGCATGGTGAGCATATTTTGGGTAATCGCCCTTTGTTCTGTACCATAGATATCTGAGGATTTTTTTTGTATTTGTTCTATAGTATATTGTTTTTATATTTGAGCTGATGAGGAGCCCAAACCGTAGATGCATATTCTAATTTGGTTCTAATTAGATAATTATATAAGTTTCGGAGGATATCGATGCTGTTAAATTCTCTTGATATTCTCATTATAAAACCGAGTAGTTTGTAACAGTCCGATATCAAACGTGAGACATGGTTAACGAACGTGAGTCCGACATCAAAGGTTACGCCCAAATTTACATGCCCAAGTCATCTCAGAGTACCTTCTTGATATTACTTAATACATCAGCGTTAAGCTCACATTCACCCTTAATTACTTCATTCCGTATTCCGTCATACATTGCCACCACATGTATTCTTCTCAGTGCCAAATTTCTACAGCATTTATTAAGGAAATAAAAAAACAGAGTATCACATGGAAAAATCAATTTTACTATCATACAGATCCCAAAAATATTATTCATCTCGAAAATGCTTCAAACACGCCTCTCGATTCCAGTTTTTTAGTTCAAATACATGACGACAGTAGCAATAGGAAAAATATACAAAAAACATAAAGAACCCACGACAGTTTTGCGATATATACTCGTACATATAATATTCCCCTGAACTTGTTTACAAGATGGCAAATTTTAAACAGGAAAAGTATTTTTTATACCCACTTCACAAAGATAACAAATTGGAAAACAGCGTTCATAATTACAGATTAATGGTACGTTATCGTAATTGACTTGTTTGCGCCGTGCGGTACCTACACCTACACCTACATCGTTCTCAACAGTTTGTATATCATACATACTCGTATGTTACATACGAGTACCTATTTAGTTTACCCAGATAAATATTGTTCATTTCAAAAAGTTGCTAATCCGTTACCATTGCCGAATTTTAGCGATTTTTTTTATATATACGAGTGTATAATGGTAATTCACCAAAAGTAAATTGTATGAGATATACAAAGAGAAAGATCTTAGAATGAATGATGCGAAATCCAGTAGAGTAAAAGTGAAGTGTAAAACGAAAATTAAATGCAGTATGTATATGTTATGGGTAGCAATGAAATATTAGAGCAAGGTATTCTGGTATTTAGGTAGTATTTTCTGAGATAATGGAAGAGTCATGAGAGATATATATCGAATGGCGTGTACCGCGATACGATATGCTGAAAGTAGAACATGTATTAGAGTTAACGGTGTCTTGACTGAGTAGTTTAAAATTTCAAAAGGGTTAAAGCAAGCATGTGTCATGTCATCCAGGTTGTTTGATATTTACATAGATTCGTGTGTGAAGGAACTACAAACGTCAATGGATGTCATTCAAATGAGTCGTCAAGGTGCAAAACCCACCCTGGAAGACTTTTTCAGTTTTGAGTCAATGATGTTTTAACACAAACACAACGAAATATTTTTTTATTAATTTATGTGCACAGCGGATTTTAAAACTCGCCGTCTTCCAGAGTGGGATTTTCAACTTGAATCAAATGTTGAATAGGATAATGTGCAGATAATGTTTGCTGATGATATGATAGTGTAGTGTTAGCGGAGAATGAAGATGAATTACAGAATGAATCTGATAAGTTAACTGTTTAAAATATTTAAGGAGAAAAATATTAAAAGGAACATCGCGAAATCCAAAGTTACGACGATAGAAACGTGTGAGATGAAAAGTAAATTTATTTTTACAAATGCAATATATGAGCTAGTAATGAAAGATTACAGTAAGTTGAAGAATTCTGCTATTTAGGCAGTATTTTTTCAGATGATGGAAGAGTTTCGAGGGATTTCAACCAGCATGTAGCGATAGAAAACAAAGTCAATGGGGCACTAATACATATATACATACACTCGAACCGGACATTATCAAAAACTGCTAGGGTGATAGTCCATAACAGTATTATAGTACTAATTTTGAAGTGTGCAAGTGAAACGTGGAAGTTGAAAAATAATGAAAGGAACCGAATAAATTCTGTAGAAATGCGTGCACTGAAAATAATACGCAGGTGACAATGTATGACAATACGGAATGAATATTAATTTAAGGCTGATGCATTAATTAAAGTATAGGTCACTCTGAAATAGTTTATGCATGTAGAACGATAAAACACTAACAAAACAAATATACGGTGCAAATGTGAGCGAAAGGTGTGATAGAGCAAGATCAAGGAAAGTATGGTTGGATCAAGTATATAGTATTTTGAAAGAATGAAACGTAAAAAGTCAGAGACATTGTAGGAGTTGTATGGATGTGAAGGATGTTTGTCACGATAGAACAGTCTGAAACTATCTTTTCTCTGCCTACCCCAACAGAGAAACGGCGTGATGGTGTGTACGAGTATGTATTCACGCAAATTTGGGTGTTCCCAGTCAGTGAGCAATTCCAAGTTCATTACTTTCATTGAGAATACAGAATATTTTCAGCAATACAGACAGAATCTAGAAGCGCAAACACATTGAGAATACAGAATATTTTCAATAATACAGACACAATCTAGAAGCGCAATAACACTGAAAATACAGAATATTTTCAACAATACAGACAGAATCTAGAAGCGCAATAATATAACTTTTGTTTTCCGAATCGATAGTGTTTCTTATATTTGAAGTCAATTAAAAAAATACTTTTTTACAACTAGTATCAGAAATAAAAGTCTAGTTTTATATTGACAACACATATCGTTGCAGTCATCTATGAACTTGAATAAAAAGGTAATCAATGAATAAATTCAAGCTTTAAGTTTAAAAAAACAGAAAACAAACATGTGTAAAAAATACACGTTCTCACTTAAATACGACATAATGGTAAACGGATATCATAAAAAATAAATCTGTGGTCAATTTTTGATTTGTTAAAAATTACTATTACATTCTTAGGTATTTCAAACATTTTATCCTTTAAATTTAATAAATGTTGGAAAATTATATTAATCAATACGCAACACACATCAATTTAAGTAAAATATTTTGTATTACAATTTAATAGATTTCAGAAATTTTGAATATATTATATATTGAAAATTTTGACAAAATTTGTATAAGTTTTACAAATTTTGCACTAAATGGCAACTGACCGAAGACTGTAGATACATATATTATATATATATATATATATATATATATATATATATATATATATATATATATATATATATATATATATATATATATATATATATATATATATATATATATATATATATATATATATATATATATATATATATATATATATATATATATATATATATATATATATATATATATATATATATATATATATATATATATATATATATATATATATATATATATATATATATATATATATGTCATTTTGGTTTTACGGTTTATCCGCGTAATTTGAGATAATTGTCTCCGAGCTTTCGACAGAATCGCATCTGTCATCTTCTTGGGAGTTATTTGCAAACTGTTTTGTGTAGTGATGTTGACTTTTGTTTTAATTCGTCTTCTTTTTCTTTTTCTTTCCTTTTTTTGAATCGGTTGCTCTGTCTTTCACTAGTTCTTTTAATATTTTCAGGTAAAGGTTTCAAGTAGGACGTTATTGATTGGTTTTTGGTAGAGGTATTTCTTATTGTATTGCTGTTATCCGTTGGAATTACAGGATTATACGTTTCTGGTGCATTAGGATTAAAAAGATGAATCCATACATCTGCGAGGCTTCGGGCTTCATCTCTATGATTTAAGCTGTTTGGTCTTTTCATAATCTCTATAGCTTCTCGGAATTGTCTTTCTGAATTTTCATTTATTCTGGCTAAGGTCTTGGATTTCTGTATATCTATTTTATGTCCCTCGGTTAATTTGTGTAAAGCCAGAGTTGAATGAATATTTTTATTTTTTATATCACGATTATGTTCTTCAATTCTTACCTCTATACGGCGATTGGTTTGCCCTATATAAACTTTTTCACACGAAGTACATGGTATTTCATATACTCCATGTGATTCATTGGGTATTGTGTCTTTAAATTGATTTAAAAGTGTCTGGATATTTTTGTATGGTTTAAAGATTGTTTTAATTTTATGATTTTTTAGTATTTTGCTGATTCTGTCTGTTGTGCCCTTTATATATGGCAATTTTACCATTTTTTCAATATACTCTTGAGGCTCCTTTTTTGTTTTTAGTTTATGACCTTTTATTAATTTTTGGGTAGATGACTTCGAATAACCATTTTTTAATAATATTGTCTTGATTGTGTTTATTTCTTGAAGTCTGTTATTTTCATCGGACAGTCTTTCGGATCTTGTTATTAGAGTATTTTGTATTGCACGAAGTTGAGCGGGGTGGTGATGTGACGCTGCATTGAGATACCTGTTCGTGTGTGTTTCCTTTCTGAAGACAGTATATCCAATAGTACCATTATCTTGTCTTTTAACTAGGACGTCGAGAAAAGGGAGAGATTTGTTGTATTCTAATTCCATTGTAAATCGAATTTGAGCATGCATTGAATTGAGATGTTGTAAGAATATTTTTAGTTTTTCTTCTCCATGTTCCCATATGATGAATGTGTCATCAATGTAACGGATCCAAAGTTTGGGTTTGAGAGGAGCTGTCTGTATTGCTATTTCTTCCAATTCTCTCATGAAGAGATTAGCTAGACTGGGTGATATCCCTGAACCCATTGGGGCCCCAGATGTTTGTTTGTAAAACTGACCATCAAATATGAAATAAATATTATTAACGCAGTGTTCAATCAGTTTTAATCGGTCTTGTTTAACATACTTTTTTTGTTTAATGATATCTATTGTTTCTTTTATTGGTATGTTAGTGAAGAGTGACACAACATCAAAACTCACCAATAGGTCACTTTGGTCTAGTTTAAGATCTTTTATTCTTCGTATAAAGTCTTCAGAATTTCTTATGTACGATGGAGAGCTGACAACGTGGGGCTGCAATTCTAATGCGAGGTATTTTGCTAATGCTTGGGTCGGTGAATTTATTGAACTGATAATTGGTCGGAGAGGATATATATATATATATCTCGAAATAAACCAAGATTAGTATGAGGTATGAGGTATAATTACATGTCGCAGTTATTAAGCACAATTAGTGGAAAAGCAAACTAATAGTTGGTTAAGTTTTCATTCAAATATTATATCACACGCATGCTTTCGCCTTGTTTCCAATTCAAATGTTTGATCAAATTGAAAAATTTGATCTAGTTCCCGAGTTCATCGAGAAATACACGAATGACAACGACATGATCTCAGCCACCAAATGTTCAGGATCGGA